>MU720050.1:9675-30771 GCA_026770625.1 Nicotiana glauca | reverse complement strand
CGTAGCAAAACGAATCATCGTATTTGGACATTGTATGAGGATTTTATGGTCATTTTACTAAGAATTAGGATGCCAGATTTTTCAAATTGATTACAAAATTGCCACTGACGGCGTATTTAAAAATCTGCACTATTTGCAAATATTGAAACCAACATATCTCATTCATTATAAGATCAAATTGAGTGATTCGAAAGCCTAACTTGACTAGAATTTCACAAGGAATCCATTGGAGGCATAAAAAGCGAGTTTCGGGATTGTTTGACACGAAACGAGGTAGAATAGCTGGCAAAAAAATATATAAAACTAAGGTTTGTTCATTCGGTCATATTTTGAGTTGAGGAGCTCGGATTTGGCAGATTTTGGAGGCGATTTTCACCATATAGATTGGGATAAGTGTTCTCTATTCGGTTTTGGTTATATTTCATGAATCCATCGTCGTTTTTGGGATTGATTGATGATTTCAAAGTGAAATTGAGGGAGTTAGGGTTTGAGTTTTGGAGAGTTTTAAGTGAGGATTTGAGGGACCAAACGGAGTCCGATTTTGATAAATTTTATATGGTTAAACTCGGGAGAGGATGAGGGTTTTGATTCTGCCATTGTTGACTGATTCCGTGACGTGGGCCCGGTGGCCGAGTTTTGGCCGATTTCGGATTTTCGGTATATTTTGTAGTTTTTATTGTAAAATTCGATTCTTTAGCACATGTTGATGGTATTAATCTGATTATGGTTAGATTCAGAGGTTTTGGAGACCAAGTCCAGAGACGAGGGCATCCCAAAGTAGGATTTTACGCTGTTGAGGTAAGTAACAGTTTTAACTCTGGCCTTCAGGGTATAAACTCGGAGAATTTGATATCATGCGATTGTTTGGATGTGATACCCACGCTAGGTGACGGGCATGTGGGTGTATACCTGAGGGATTGATACTTGGTCCGTCCCGTGGGCCCTCATAGCCATCATCCGTGTTTACGTAGTTACTTGTTGTTGAACTTGTCTGCCATCATGTTAGAGATCATGTTTAGGCTTCATTCATGCTCACGTTGTTTGTACTCAGTCATAAAAATTATTGTACATGTTTACCTCAGTCTCTATTATTTTGTTGATATGTTGTGATACTTGATGTGAGCTCTGTCCCCTTATTTGTGGTGCATTTAGAGGTTGGAGAGGCACGTGACCGAGTGAGGCCGAGGGTCTGGTTGTGAGGATATTAATACCATAGCGTGTGAGTTGTCCGCGTAGCACGTGAGTTGACCGTGCGGGTCCAGGCATTGATACCATAACGCGTGAGTTGTCCACGTAGCACGTGAGTTGACCGTGCGGATCCAGGTATTGATATGATGGCACGCGAGTTGTCCGTGCTTAGCGCTTGAGCTTTTGGAGCCCCTCCAAGGTCTGTACACACCCCTAGTGATCGCGGTGTATTGAGTGTTGAGTGCGAGTGATGAGTGATGGAGTGCATTGTTGTGAGGTTGTATTTATTTGTGTTGTTGCTGCATTTATCTGTTAAATTTCTTTGTGGCATTTACTGAGTCATGGAATTTACCTGTTTATTCCTGTTGTTTTTAAATTGTGAAAAATAATTAATTGGACTGTTTTACTTAGCTCGCCACTACTGCTTAACTCCTTAGTTATTTCTGTTACTGCTTAGTCGGTTTGTATTCATACCACACCCTGCATTTTATGTGCAGATCCAGGTGAGTTAGAGCGCGGCGATCATTGAGTTTAGGTCGGCTATCTGTGGAGATTGCAAGGTAGCTACTAGTGTCCGCATGACCTTGTTACTCCTTTTGTCATTTCTTCTTTTGGACAGTTAGACAATTTATATATCCTAGTTCATAGTTTTAGACACTCGTGACTTAGTGACACCCCGATGTTTGGGGCTCGTTTCCATATTTTATATTATTTATATTTAGAGTTGGTTTAGTTTATCAGGAATCAAATTATTGAAAATATTTTTAATAAATTCTTATAATCGATTTAGTAGTAATATTTTGGGAAATAGGCTTGCCCTGTAACACGATAGGCGCCTTCACAACATGGTTAGATTTTGGGTCGTGACAAGTTGGTATCAGAGCCTAGGTTACATAGGTCTCACGAGTCATGAGCGGGTTTAGTATCTTGCGGATTGGTACAGAGGCGTCTGTACTTATCTTCGAGAGGATGCATAACCTTTAGGAAAACTTCACCATCTTGAATTTTTATCGTGCGGTATTGATTCAGCTTAAAATGTAACTCTTTGAATTCGTTCCACGCATTCGTATGCGCACATGAGCGCTCGGTATCAGTTGTGCATCGACAGATTGTGATTCCCTGGATGAGGTGCGAGATGTGATTTCTGTGTGTTGATGTTGGGCCAGTCTGGAGGACTTGAGCCGGGTTTTGACTGTAGATTGAGCACTGAGGTGTTGATTGTGTGAGCGCGTGCTTGTGGACCTATATGTCCGGTAGTGTCCCTATTAGTGGAAATGGTGGCTGGATGGATACGTAATGAGTATGATATGACCGCGAGATGAGTTCATATGATTTGAATGTGACGAGAAGGTATTGCTGAAGGTTTCACCTATTTGAGACTCCATGTATGTTTTTAGACTCGTTCGAGAACAAACGTTTGTTTAAGAGGGGAGGATGTAACGACTCGGTTAGTCGTTCTGAGAGTTATAGCCCCGTTTCCCTCATTTCTGTTTCTTTATATGTTGTTCAGCTGTGTTGAGTTGTATCGAGTAGGTAGGTTTGGGTTCGGAGAGGTTTTGGAGTGAAATGATCACTTGGTCTCTTATTTAAAAAGCTAAGTTAGAAAAGTCAACCGGAAGTTGACTTATGAGTAAACGAATTCAGATTTGGATTTTTATGATTCGATTAGCTTCATTGGGTGATTTTAGACTTCGGAGTGCGTCCAAAATATTGGAGATCCGCGGTAGAATTAGGCTTGAATTGGCGAAAGTTGGAAGTTTAAAAGTTCTTAGGCTTGAATTCGAGGTTGATTTGGTGTTTTGATGTTGTTTTGGGTGTTTCGGAGGTTCGACTAAGTTCAGGTAGTGATATATGACTTGCAGGAATTGTTGTTTGAGGTCTCAAGGGCCTCGGGTGAGTTAAAGATAGGTTTGGGTTGTGTTGCGCTCGTTTTTCTTATGTTTCGACGTCGTTTCTTCAAGCATAAATGATGTCATATTGAACAAATGAGCTTTGATTTCTTTTTTGATTGAAGAATTAGATTTGTATCGTAATTACGGACCCGTAGCGAAAAGAATCGTCGAATTTAACATTGTATGAGGATTTTATGTTCATTTTACTAAAAATTAGGTTGCCAGATTTTTCAGATTAATTACAAAATTGCCACTGACGGCGTATTTAAAAATCTGCACTATTTGCAAATATTGAAACCAACATATCTTTTTTTTTATAAGTAAAGGCTTTTATTAAAAGAAAGTACCAAGATGGTACGGAAGTCGGTGCAAACTTTGAAACTACAACAAATTCCCCATCAAGCTACATATTTCCCCCAAGAAATACAAAAAATCCAAATAATGATCCATCGTATCTAGAATTTTACAAAAGCACCACAAAAAATAAATTCTTGATACATTTGTTTTTAACTCTAGCAATCTGCACCTTCTTCCCTTCAAAGCATGCCTTGTTTCTTTCCAGCCATAAAGTCCACACAATACATATGGGAATAGTCCTCGAAAGTCTGTTTCAAGTTTCTCTTCATTTTCTGAGCTTGCCATATTTCTAGCAACTCAGTAATCTTCTGTGGTATGACCATAGCTACTCCCGTAATAGTAAGAAAGAGCTCCCAGCGTTGTCTTGAGATTCTGCAATGAAGGAATAAGTGTTCCTCAGTTTCCTGTTCAGCTTTGAAAAAGTAACATCTACTACAGAAGGAATAGCCTCTCCTTTGCAATTTATTTTGAGTGAGACATGCATCCCTAGCTGCCAACCAACCAAAACAAGCTGCTTTCACAGGCGCTTGGTTTTCCATATCATCTTCCAAGGACAATTATGGTCCTCCTGACTGTTCTGTTTTAGTAACATTTTGTAACAATTATTAACTGAAAATTGTTTATCCAATTCCCCCACGGTGCTTCAACTGAGCAGAGCTTTGTCTCCAACCCTCTTTTATCCCATAGATAGCATCCAACAATTTTTGCCAGACTTCATCACTCCCCCTACTATATCTCCATAACCATTTGAATAGCAAACTTTTATTATGCAGTTTCAGGTTTCTTATTCCCATTCCCCCGGTCTTCTTATCTTGTGTGACCAAACTCCACTTGAACAGATGAGTTTTTCTTTTGTTTGCATTTCCTTCCCATAGGAATTGTCTTCTAATATAGTCCAATTTTCTCTCCACTACTGCGGGCATACTAAACAAATACATGGTGTATGTCGGTATACCATCTAGGACACTGTTAATCAACACAAGCCTTCCCCCAAAGGCAGATATTGTTTTTTCCATGGAGTTAGCTTCTTGCTACATCTATCAATAACCCCTTGTCACATATTCTTATCCTTTCTCTTCACCCCTAGAGGAAGTCCCAGGTAAGTAGTGGGCAATTTCTCTATTTTGCAACCCATTACATTTGCCAGATCCTCAACACACTCATCAGCATTGATGCTAAAAATGCTACTTTTAACCAAGTTAACTTTTAGTCCAGTAACAGCCTCAAAACACAGGAGCACCCATCTCAAATATAACATTTAAGTTTTATCAGCTTCACAGAATAGAAGAGAGTCATCTGCATATAAGATATGAGTAAGCATCATACCTTCTTGATTTGTCTTAACCCTTTAACCATCCCAAGCTTTCCGCTCTCCTCAACATTATACTAGGAATTTCCATAACCAGAACAAAGAGGTATGGTGATAGAGGATCACCTTGCCGGAGGCCTCTTTGGGAGCTGAAAAAACCTTGGGCATCACCGTTGATTAATACGGAGAATTTCACAGTTGAAATACAAAATCTAATCCATTTTATCCATTTATCACCAAAATTCATCAACTTCAACAAATTCAGCAGAATTTGCCAATTTACATGATCATACGCTTTTTCTAAATCAAGCTTGCAGGCCACCCCTTTTTTCCTCCTTTTCATCAAGTTATCAAGGCTCTCGTTGGCAACCAAAGCAGCATCAGTAATTTGTCTTCCTCTGATGAAAGCATTCTGATTAGGGGAAATCAGACTATTTATTACCTTCTTAAGTCTTTCTGCCATTAATTTTGAAAATAATTTGTATAAACTACCCAGCAGGCTGATGGGTCTGAAATCTTTAATCTCCTCTACTCCTTTCTTTTTAGGGATTAGAGCAATGAAAGTGAAATTTAAGCTTCTGACAAAAGAGCCTTTTTTATAGAAAGCATCCACTGCTCTCCAGATGTCCAAATACCCCAGCGTTTTTGGAAGAAGAACAAATTAAAACCATCAGGGTCAGGAGCTTTATCTCCTTTAAAAGCTCTAATAACCTCTTCCAGCTCCTCCATAGAAAAAGGTCTCTCCAACCGGTCCTTATCTTCATTTGACAGTCTTTTTACACTATCATCACCCCAACTAGGCCACCATTGTTCAGATTCATTAAACAAATTTTTACAGAAGTCCAGAATATGAACTTTAATAATCTCATCATCCTCCACAAGTTCACCATCAATAAATAATTTATCTATGCAGTTATATCTCTTGTGTGTTGTCGCCTGTTTATGAAAGAATTTTGTGTTTTTGTCTCCTTGTTCAATCCATAAGCATCTGGATTTCTGCCTCCAAGAGATTTCTTCTGCCTTTGCTATCTCTTCCAGCTCCTTCTTGATTGTCATTCTTTCTTCATCCCATTGTGTTTGATCTTGAGGAGAAACAATTCTTCTGTTGTGATCTAGTTCTTCTAACTTTGCCATTGCTTTGCATTTCCTATCCTCCAATTTTCCATATACCTCCCTGTTCCATTTTTTCAGGTCCTCTTTTAGCAAAGCCAACTTTTTTGCGAGGATCATATCAGGTTCCCTGCTACTTCATAAGAATCCCACCAAGTCTTGATCAAATCAATGAAATATTTGTGTTCAAACCACGTGTTTTCAAATTTGAAGTATCCTTTTCTTTTTTTTTCTAATCACCACATTCTAAGGGAATTGGACAATGATCTGAACTGGTTCTTGGAAGAACTCTCTGTCTGATGCTCTTAAAGCACTCACCCCACTTCTCTGAAAAGAGGAATCCGTCTATTCTAGAAGCACAAGAACTATCTCTACTTCTAAACCATGTGAACTTACCTCCGTGCAAAGGTGGATCTATTAAAGATAGCTCATTCACAGCTCTGGAGAATTCTCTAATTGCTCTTGAATTTCTTGCCTCGCCCAGCTTTTCCTCTGCAGACCTGATCACATTAAAATCCCCTCCAACAGCCCATGGATGGGAGATTATACTATTGATGGCAGCAAGTTCCTTCCATAAAGCTTCCCTTACCTTCCTATCACAAGGGCCATACACACCTGTAAAAGCTAATTGTTACCTCGAGTTTATTTCCTCCAAAGCCACTGTAATGGAGTGTTGTCCCATGCGATTTTCTGTGCAATTCCATCTTCTCCTATCCCAGTAAATGAGAATACCACCACTGCTACCTTGAGCTCCAATATCTATCCAATCTGACCATCTTGAGCCTCCCACTTGCTTTAGAAAAGATTGATCTATTTTCTTCATTTTTGTCTCTGTTAGGCACACAATATCTGCATTCCATTTTCTCATCCATAGGTCCAACATATCTCTTTTATCTTTCTCATTTAATCCCCTCACATTCCAAAGGATGACCTTCAGATTCATTTTACCCCCATTACTAGATTCCCCTATAAGCCTAACTCTTGATTCCATGAGAGCTTTTAATTCCCTTTCCCCTCGCTTCCCAGGGGAAGCATTACCCACAGAAGAAGAAGAAGAAGATGGCTGCTTTTTGGGTCTCTCATTTCAATTCGTTTTAATAGTTCCAGCAATTTATCTTGGATGTCAAAGGATCTTATTCCCAGTTGCTTACTGATTCTGACCATATTTCTCTTCAGCCAGTATGATGCTTCCATTTGATTCAGCTTTTCTTGCATGTTTATCATCATGTCTTCATGCCATTGTATTCTCGGAATATCATATGCTTCAGCAATTGCAATCGGCTCTTCTGAAAATGGAATTTCGATATTGTTCTCCCAATTTGAAAGAAGATCCAAACTCCATTCTTCATTCTCATCTTCTGTCCTTAGGCTTGTATTTTCTTCTTCAACTTCTGCAATCTCCCTACTGCTCCAATTTCCGCCGCAGCTTTCTTGAAATTGATTTGAAGTCATCATCGATATGGTCGATGAAGTGGGACCCCTGTGTATAGACTCCACCTCGATTCTAAATGGGTCGAACTGAGAGAGTTCTCCAGATCCCAAAGGGGTAAAAGAATTTTGGACCTCGATACATGGGTCAGTCCATTTGGGCCTATAAATAAACCTTCCCTTATTTTCTCTTTTGTTTGGCCCATTTGTTCTCTCCACTTTTCTGAGCTGGACCTGAGTGTCTTGGTGCTACTTTAAAAGAGTCTGGCCCATTTTTTTAAGAGACTCTTTCAAACCTGACGGACTAGCTTCCACATCCCTAATCACCTCCTTTCCTTTCTTTGCCCCATGTCCCCTTTTAATAATAGTGGCACGAGTGTCCAAACTCTCCCCAACATCTTCCTTGGAAAGACACGCCTCTATTAAATGCTCAGCAACGCGACTCTGTAACCTCTCAGCAACGCAACTCTGTAACTTCTGGGGAATATTCCGGCGGCTTTCCACCAAACTCCGATCAATTTCTTCAACCCACGATGAGGATTCTACCCACAGGGGAATTGTGAATTTCAAATTATCAACAAAAAGCTCTAAATATGCTGGAGGAATCTCATCAGACATTTTAACACAAATTCTGGCCCACTTTAAATGATTTCTGTATCTTGTTTCTTCATCGATGCCCATAAAACCTCCAAGTCTATCTCCGATAGTTTTGAAGATGTTCTCCGACCACAGATGTGACGGAAAGCCCGTCAATTTAATCCAAATATACTTGGGTTTACAGCTTTTCCGGTGACACGTCGTAACCGAGGACCACCATTCCAATCTTAACTCTTTTTTATCAAACAGCCATTTCCCCATCTTGATTCTTTCTGCTTCGCTTCGGGACGGGAATTCAAATAAAACATACTCTCCATCCAGCTCCTTGACCTTGATACCTGTTGGAGTTTTCCAGTTCTTATTAGCCCATTCCTGTAATTCTCGGCATGAATAGAGTTGCATTCCTTCCTCTTTAAAATATCCTAGCAGACACCTTCGATGGTATTCTACTCTGCTGCGTATGGTTCTTGTATCGATCCTCAATTGATTCTTGCTCAAGGAGTCATCCATAGTAATCTTGACCTCATCTTTTGGCCAATCCTCCTTCTGGGAGATCTGCATGTAACTCCTACCATTGACACTCCTTGACTGCTGTGTATATTGCCTAGCCCCTGTTTCAACAGAAGTTCTGATTTTCTTCGCAAAATCGCACCACTCTGCTGCTTCCTTTTACTACCACCACTCTGATATACCTTCCCATGTTATTGAAGTTCTTGTAGAAGAAATATGTGTCTTGCTGACAGTGATTTTTCCAGCTTTTGCACTTTTTCTCCTCTTCTCAGATGCTAACTCCATACAGTAGCAGAGTGCTAAGATATTCTTTCGGTCTATAGTTATTGTGCTAATGAAATTGCTACGCCTCTCCACCACTTCATACCAGTTTATGCTTAACTCTATCACTTCAAAAGAATTACTTTCAGCAAAGAAAAGGCAGGATCTGCCCATGATGTCTTGTTGAAACTACCACCTTCACCTTTCTCGTCACCGTAAACTAGGCTTAAGTTACTCAGTGAAGAACGACAAAAAAACAAGAGCCAAAACGAGTAAGGGCAGAATAGATCCCTGAGAAAAAGAAAAAGATGTAGAGAAGCTGCAACAGACTGGAAAGAACAAAACCGAAAGATAGAAGGCAGAAGTAAATTAGATATAGCGGGAGTAAGATTTCGAACAAAAGTTTGAAGGAATAAAAAGACTTGTGATCAAATTGATATTGTTAGAATAAGATTGCCGGAGATCAGATTCTGGTTGAGTGAGATGAACAGTTTCGCATTTCCCAAGAGAGAGAAGAAAGACACCCCATTGTTCATAGAGTTAATTTGGTGGTTTAGATCAAGTTCAGAGAGTTCGATTCATAAAGAAATTATCACATTGTTGTTAACTTGCAGTTGTAATAGACTATCCAACTTTTTGGAGCTTGTTCAGACAGAGGATTTCGTAAAGAAATGATCACTTGAAACCAACATATCTCATTCATTATAAGGTCAAATTAAGTGATTCGAAAGCCTAACTTGACTAAAATTTCACAAGGAATCCATTGGAGGCATAAAAAGCGAGTTTCGGGATCGTTTGGCATGAGAAAAGAGGTAGAATAGTTGGCAAAAAAATATATAAAACTAAGGTTTGTTCATTCGGTCATATTTTGAGTTGGGGAGCTCGGATTTTGGCGATTTTGGAGGCGATTTTCACTATATGGATTGGGGTAAGTGTTCTCTATTCGGTTTTGGTTATATTTCATGAATCTATCTTCGTTTTTGGGATTTGATTGATGATTTCAAAGTGAAATTGAGGGAGTTAGGATTTGAGTTTTGGAGAGTTTTAAGCGAGGATTTGAGGGACCAAACGGAGTCCGATTTTGGTAAATTTTATATGGTTAGACTCGGAAGAGGATGAGGGTTTTGATTCTGCCATTGTTGATTGATTCCGAGACGTGGGTCCGGTGGTCGAGTTTTGGCCGATTTCGGATTTTTGGTATATTTTGTAGTTTTTATTGTAAAATTCGATTCTTTAGCACATGTTGATGGTATTAATCTGATTATGGTTAGATTCATAGCTTTTGGAGACCGAGTCCAGAGGCGAGGACATCCCGGAGCAGGATTTTACGCTGTTGAGGTAAGTAACAGTTTTGACTCTGGCCTTGAGGGTATAAACCCGGAGAATTTGATATCATGTGATTGTTTGGAGGTGATACCCACGCTAGGTGATGGGCGTGTGGGTGTATACCTCGAGGTATTGAGACTTGGTCCGTCCCATGGGGCCTCATGGCCATCATCTGTGTTTACGTAGTTACTTGTTGTTGAACTTGTCTGCCTTCATGTTAGAGATCATGTTTAGTTCATTCATGCTCATGTTGTTTGTACTCAGTCATAGAAATTAATGTACATGTTTACCTCAGTCTCTATTATTTTGCTGATATGTTGTGATACTTGATGTGGGCCGTGTCCCCTTATTTGTGGTGCATTGTGAGGCTAGAGAGGTACCTGACTGAGTGAGGCTGAGGGCCTGATTGTGAGGTATTAATACCATAGCGCGTGAGTTGTCCGCGTAGCACGTGAGTTGACCGTGCGGGTCCATGTATTGATATGATAACACGTGAGTTGTCCGTGTTTAGCATTTAGGCTTTGGGAGCCCCTCCGGAGTTTGTACACACCCCAGTGAGCGTAGAGTGTTGAGTGTATTGCGTGTTGAGCTATGTTGCTCGGACTCTCCAAAAATGTGGCCGGATACGTGTCGGATCCTCCAAAAGTAGTGCGTTTTTGAAGGATCCGACACGGGTGCAGCTACATTTTGGAGAGTCCGCACAACATAGGTGTTGAGTGCAAGTGATGGAGTGACATTGTTGTGAGGTTGTATTTATTTGTGGTGTTGCTGCATTTATCTGTTAAATTTCTTTGTGGCATTTACTAAATTATGGAATTTACCTATTTATTCTTGTTATTTTTAAATTGTGAAAAATAGATAATTGGATTGTTTTACTTAGCTTGTCACTACTGCTCAACTCCTTTGTTATTTCTGTTACTACTGAGTCGGTTTGTACTCATACTACACCCTGCACTTTATGTGCAAATCTAGCGAGTTCAGGCCGACTATCTATGGAGATTGCAAGGTAGTTGCTAGTGTCCGCAGGACCTTGTTACTCTTTTTGTCATTTTTTCTTTGGGACAGTTAGACAGTTTATATATCTCAGTTCATAGTTTTAGACGCTCATGACTTAGTGACACCCCGATGTTTGGGGCTCGTTTCCATATTTTATATTATTTATATTTAGAGTTGGTTTGGTTTATCAGGAATTAAATTATTGAAAATATTTTTATTCAATTCTTATAATCGATTTAGTAGTAATATTTTGGGAAGTAGGCTTGCCCTGTAACACGATAGGCGCCTTCACGACATGATTAGATTTTGGGTCGTGACACTTTCTTTCCCCCTCAAACCCGTATATTTAATATTTTGAATAACAAAGGGTGACATCCTAATATCAAAGCATATAAACGCACGGAGATTAAATTACTTTCCTGGGATGTATCAAATTCAAGGAGAATGCCAAAGCGTAATGATTGTTTGAATAAAACAGATTTAGGAACTTCCGATGATTATAAGGCATAAAAAAATATTAGCTCATTAAATATCATAAGATATGTTAACGTCAACTCTTACCTGTGCAATCTCGAAACCACGCCCCTCGCCAAGTAGGATATTATTGGCTGGAACGCATACATTCTCAAATAATATTTCTGCATGACCATGAGGGGCGTCATCAAAACCAAATACTGTCAGCGGTCTCTTCACGGTAATACCAGGACTGTTGATGTCCACCAATATCATGGATTGTTGTTTATGCTTTGGAGCTACCAAGTCAGTTTTACCCTGCCATTCACCCAGACTAATTGGCTTGAACACAAAAGTATAAACAGAAACAAATTATTTCTCGTTGAGAAGCAAAAATAACTAACCATCACAATGAGAATTTTGCACCGGGGATCCATGGCTCCACTGGTCCACCATTTTGTCCCGTTGATGATATACGAGCCCCCATGTCTGTATGCATTGTTCCCACCGTTATTTTTGTTTTAATCTAACAAATCTCAACATTTGACTCTCTTTTTTCTTTTGGGCTGGGGAGCGTGTAAGTCCTAGTCATATGACTCTAATATGACCAAAATCTCTCTAATGGATACTGTGTATTTAACAAAGTATAGGATGATTAAGCTGAACACGACCCTTCTAACTTGAATAGAGGTTCCATCAGAATCCTCAATATTCACGTTCAACATCTTGCACAATATTTTGATCCCATTGTTACGAATTTCCCTCCGAAATATTTATTAACTAGTTTAAGACGCAAAAATGTGCTTCAATGTTACCTTTCTCAACAAAAAAGGACACATAGATGTTCTTCAATATTTTGATGAAATTTTGAGAAATTTAGGTTTACCACCTTGAGATTAAAACATTAATATGACCATTGAACCAATGGTTTCCTCTACCACTAACAAGACAGATATCATTTGCACCTCATTTTACACATCTAATTGAACCGTGCAAATAAAAAGTTAGAGGGAGTACTAAGGCCTCATTTGTTTTTTTTAAGATTAAGACGTCTGAATCTGAATAAACTTCTGATTATCAAGATGTGTATTAAGATTAAGACATCTGAATCTGAATACACATCTGAATATATTAAGATGTGTATTAAGATCTGAATAGAAATAATGAAGACTGTTTGATTTTTAACATCTGAATGTATAAAATTTATCTTTATTTGAAAATTAATAAACATAAAATTCAAAAGCAATACTAACTAATCTAATTTGATGAGATAAGTTGCTTCATTGCAAGCATCAAGAAGATGCAAAAGTTACAAGAAGGATCAATGTTAGCTCCATTACAATATAACAAAAACCTGCCCAGGAGCTAACCAAAAGAATCAAAAGTAGAAGGGGGCTAACTTAGAGTAAGCGAGCCAATGAAGTCTAGAAGGGGAATAACATTATTTACAGGGCCTAGAATACTCCAACTAAACAGATACACAAGACATTTAGCCTTAAGAGCATGTAGTGGAGTTGAAATGCCATCAAAACATCTGCAATTCCTTTCTTGCCAAAGACACCAAAAAATGCATGTTGGGATCATCTTCCAAACTTTCTTGATGGCTCTGTCCACTTTCCATCTGCTCCATCCTTCTACTGCCTCCTTAATGCCCCGAGGTTGTGTCCAGCTAAGCCCCGAGATTGCTAGAAACATATTCCACATATTTGCTACCATTGGACAATGCAAAAAAATGAGGTTGACAGACTCAGAGTTTTGCTGGCATAGGTAGCATCTATTCACCAACTGAAAGCTCCTTTTACAAAGATTATCTTGAGTTAAACAGGCTTCTCTAAAGGTTGTCCAAGTGAAACAAATAACCTTTGTGGGAAGCTTTGTCCTCCAAATGAGCATCCACGGCCAAGAGTCTATGATTCCATTCTGTTCACACATATGCCTATAGCCTACCTCGACTGTATAGGAATCTGCACTATCTCTTCCCCATATGAGCTTGTGTGGAATCTGATCATTCACGGTGATGTTTCCCAGTCTTTCCAACAACACAAAAAAGTTGTCCAACTCCCAGTCATGCATGTTTCTTCTAAAGAGGGGCCCATGCGTTTACTGATCTATATTCCCTAACTGTAGAATTGGGATCATTGGCTATCTGAAATAGTAGAGGGAAGCTTTCCTTCAGTGGGCAATTTCCAAACCAAATATCCTTCCAGAATCTAACATGTGAACCATTCCCAACCTTGAAAGAGACATTCTGTGAAAAATCATCCCAAAGGTTACTAATGTGTTTCCATAACCCCACTCCATGAGGGGCTCTGCTTAGTTTAGTACACCAATGGCTTTGTTGTCCATGTTTGGCTATCACCACCTTCTTCCACAGGCTGGTATCCTCCTCCCCAAATTTTCCTAGCCATTTCATTAGCATGCTCTTGTTGTGTTTTACCAAATCTTTGATACCAAGTCCACCAAGTTCTTTGAGTTGGGTTACTTTGGACCACATGACAAAGTGGAACTTATGCCCCTCACTATTCCCTTTCCGAAGAAAGGTCCTCCTGAGCTTGTCCAGCTGCTTGAGCACCTTACTAGGCATAGGGTAAAGTGACATGTAATAGGTTGGAATGCTATCTATAACACTGCTAATCAAGGTTAGCCTGCCACCCGTAGAGAGATATTATAGTTGCCATGTTGCCAATCTCTTCTCCACCTTTTCTATCACTCCATTCCACACTGCAGTAGACTTATACTTTGCTCCCAATGGTAATCCTAGATCTGTGGTTGGGAAAGAGTCAGTCGCACAACATAGAACATCAGCTAGCTCCTCTAAGTTAGGAACTTCATTAACAGGATAAATCATACTCTTAGACATGTTGATATGAAGCCCTGAAACAACTTCAAAAATGAGCAGGGTGAGATTAAGATATCGGACCTGAGTTTTTTCAGCACCACTAAAGATTAGCGTGTCATCCGCATAAAGCAAGTGTGAAACTGTAAGTTCGCTTTCTAGGTACCTTCCAACACTGAAGTCGTCAAACCATTGTAACTGCCTTGCTTTGTCAAGCATCTTGCTAAGGCCTTCCATAGCGATAATAAAAAGAAAAGGGGATAAGGGATCTCCTTGCCTTAGTCCCTTTTGCGGAGAAAAGAAGCCAACTGGATTCTTATTGATTAGAATTGAATACTTGACTGTTGTCCGACTATATTTGATCCATCTAATCCACCTGCTACCAAATCCCATTTTCCTTAGCATTGAGAACATGTAGGACCAATTAACTTGGTCGAAAGTTTTCTCAATGTCCAATTTGCATATGATACCTGGGATTCCACTCTTCAACCTCTCATCTATCACCTCATTAGCAATCAAAACAGCATCGGTGATTTGCCTTTGTTTGATAAAAGCATTTTGGTTTCCTGAAATAAGCTTTCCAATCACAGATTTGAGTCTTTCGGCTAAAAGCTTAGCTGCTATCTTGTAAATACTACCTATGAGACTTATGGGCCTGAAATCTTTAAGTTCAATAGCACCCTTCCTTTTTGGAACTAGAGCTATAAAGGAGGCATTACAAGACTGGACCATGTAGCAGTTTTGGTGAAAGTGGTTATCTGGTGCACATGCTCTGATTACTGCAAGCACTTCCTCTTCTTCAAATGCTCTTTCTAGCCAATCTTTCTCCTCTGTAGAGATACATGCTAGATTATCAAAGTCCACAGTGGGTCTCCGTTGCATTTCTTCAGTGTACAGCCCCTGATAAAACTTCAGAATTTCCTCTCTGATCGTCTCTTTGTATCTGTGACTTCGTCTCCAATCTTCAACTTGTCTATACAATTTGACGACCTTCTATCAATAAAATATATAGTTTTTTAAAATATGATAGTTGTTGGTGGTTAGGGCTAACGGGTGAATGTCGACTAGAGGCGGTGGTTGGTGGTAGTTTTGGTTGATGATGGTGGTTCATGCTAGTAGCTAGTAGTGATAGGTAGTGGTGGAAATTATGATTGAGGATGGTGGTAGTGGGAGGTGATAGTTAATAATGGCGGGTGGTGGTAGTAGTTGTGACTGAGGAAGGTGGTGGGTGGGTGGTGGTAGGTTATAATGATGCGCAGTGCCGGTTGTGGTTATTGATGGTGATGGGGTGGTCAGTTGAGGTGGATGACTGTTGATTGTGGGTGAGAATGATATTGGTCGGAGTGGCGGGGATTGTGGGTAGTGATGGTTGATAATGGTGGCGGCTATGATTGAGGATGATGGTGGCGTGGTGGTGGTGGTGGTGGCGGCATGGTGGCAGTTGATAATGGTAGGCATTGGCGGTAGTTAATAATGAATATGTGATAGCATCTTAATGAAATTAAGTCTCTGTTATAGATCTTAATTATACGGACCTATTCAGACCCATTTAGTGGTTGTGAAGTAAAAAAACAAACACACTTAATGATTAAAATCTGAATAATTAAGATTCAAACTTTAAAAACAAACGCACTTAATATCTGAGATCTGAATGATTAAGATTCAGACCTCCATTAAGTACAAACAAACGAAGCCTAAGTCACCAAGAGAAGAGGAAAAGATTGTATCAACTGCTATTTGTGATAACATATGATGGCTATAATTATGGCACTCTGAATACCTTGGTAGTCTTACCTAAGGTGCTGGTGTCTAACTTTACACCCTACAGCTTATTGTGTGTGTGCGTGTGTGTATAAGAGAAAAATAAGAGAGAGAGAGAAGCTTGTGTCTACCTTTTAATGGAACACTCTATATTGGTGGCATCTGAGGATGCAACTTGAGGCTCTGTCATTGCAAAGCCAGAGCGCATCTTTCCCTCAAGCAAGGGAACAAGCCATTCCTTCATCTGTACCTCATTCCCGTACCGAAGTAATACCTGAAAAGATGAATCGCTCCCAAAAAAATAAGTTAGAACATAAACAATTATGCATCGAAGGGCATAGCAAGTTGTCTCTATGAACCTCATTTTCGCTTTTCACCAGTTAAATTTTCCACCACAGCTGCACGAGTTAATTTAAGCATTCTATTTATCATATATTTGCAACTGAGTCTTTTGTTGATTTTAGTTAAAAGAACAAACTGTAGTAATCGCCTGCAAACTATCTCTTTCAAAACATTAAGTAATGTTTACTTTACCTCCATATTTCCTGTATCAGGTGCCCCACAGTTGAAAATTTGTGGCGCCCAAACAGACCGACCCATAATTTCACACAGATATCCATACTCCAGGTTGGAAAGGCTAGCACCCAATAATCTATCAGAATCATTGTTGCTTAGACCATTTCTGCTGCCATAGATCAGTTCTCTTGCCCGAGCAGCACTATCAAACTGCATATTAGTAGAAAAAAAGACATAAGGTACATTCTTAGAAAGCAAATGTCTGGAATCTTTCACTTCTTTATGCCAGAATAGAGCTTTACAAACTCACTGGTATCCACAAGTTCCACAATCCTTCTTTTTTTGCCAGCTCCTTTAATTTCTCTTCATCTGGGTGAATCGTCCAACGCATGTTAGACTGTGCAAGCTTGGAAAACTCATTTTCCCGTGGATATATATGATCCTCCATAAATTTTATCAATTTTTGCCTCAACTTTTGAACCTTCTCACTGGGCACAAATCTCCCTCCCATTGGCATTCCGTGATTTGGGCTATGCTCTGAACTTGTCTCTGCATAGTTGAGTACAACAGAAAAATTTGATTGAGGGAACAGGTATTACAACTGAGTTTTACTATCTCAAGTGACATGACCAATAAAGTCATAGTAGCCTATCAGATTTTATTCAGCACCAAGTTGACAAAGTAACCAGTTCTTGTGGACATTCAATGCCCATGAAAATGAATGTGAAGGCCAAAAGGTTGCAGTTTTTCAAGTGCAAATTTGTTCTTTTTTCTGCAGAGACATGTTAAAGGTTGGTTACTGACTAGAATCATCTGCAATTTCACTGAAAAGTGGAGTTTGAACACAGATGACAGGAGAACTTTGGTTCAAAATTTTAATGTCACACAAGAGTTTCGAGTGTAGAGCTGGAGCAAAATTACAGTTGAAACATAGAGCTATGATATTCAAAGAATTACAAATAATAAGAGTGTAGATGATACTATAATTCTAGAATGACCATCCAAAATTGGAGAGATTAACTAAATTAGAAACAGTAAAGAAGTTGTTAAGGTATAGGATTTACCGGTTGGAGGGTGCTGGGGGAGAACAGATTTTCTTTGGATAAATGACCATGCAGTTCTGATGAAGGAATCAGCCTTTTCTCCAGTGCGTCGGGCACGTTCACCTCCTGAAGCATTACCCTTCAAAGCAATTATTAAAGATCTGTTATATAGATAATAAATCTTACATAACAAAATTGTTGGCCAAAACATCAAAAATGATGTCACCCACAATATTAGTAAGAAATCTGATTACCATGATCCATCTGGAATGTACACCAGCATATATTGAAGCCCCACGAAATAAGGAAAAAGCAATGTAGAACTTCCATTGATCGACTGGCCAAGGTCTTCCCTGAAATACAAAAAACCAAGCCAAGAGGATTCAGAGACAAGTAGTTGCACAGTATTAGAATGCTGGTTTTCTCTTGATTATTAACCCCCCTCCCCACACCCAAAAAAAAACATTAGATGATAAACCATGCACACAAATGTTTTAACATTTTAAATATAGGATGATACTACAAGGCTGACATTTTCAAAGGCATCACAATCTCTATATTCCAGTCAGGTTTACTCCTTGCATAACGAAGGAACAAATATGCCCATGCTTTTTTATTTTATTACTGTTGTTCTCTATTAGTCCGTTCAAAGATTAGTAAAAGAAATCCTTGCTCAATAATGCCATCTAACAAAGACGCAGATAATTAGGCCTTACAGCTGCTGAGCAGTAATCTGCCAGATAGTTGGCAAGTGAAGGCACTCCTTCAGGGAAGCTGGTGAGTTCAAAGCCATTATTCTCTTCTATATCTTCTGATGCTATATTCACAATATGTCCCTGATAAGAAAGATAAAATATTACAACTTTAAAAATTCTTATTAGGGTCTATATATCAATCATGTAAAACTTGATATCTTAGTGAAGGATAATAGGATACTAATTACAGGGGGAAAAATGGTAAGGAATACTAATTACAGAAACATGACTCTGAGGATGGTGCTTGTCATTGGTCTAATAATATCGAAAAATTAAGTAGAACTCGCAAAAGAGTGGCAGTACCAAGCAGCTGTAGGCAACGTCACACATTTGATTACCCAAAGTGGAGAGCTCCCAATCAAGAATACCTATAACTCTATCCTGCAACATCAACTAACATAGTCAGTTGCACTATAGGCGCTTTTGGGCCGGGGGAGGGCGGCGCACATGAAAAATAACACCTATGGCGTCGGCTACTACAAGGAACAGAAGGAAGTATCAGACGCTTCCAAGGATCGCACCTCAATAGGATGAAACACAACATTATCAATCCGAAAGTCACCATGAACTAGACCTGCTGTTGCCCCAGAGGAATCTTCAAGGGGAATATGTTGCCGCAACCAATCAGCCAGCTCTAACATTTTAGGGTTTCTCCTGGACTTACCCCCACCTGTAGACAATAGATATTGTTTGGCCCACCTCTCCACCTATACTAGGTTAGGTAAATTATCAGACAATATAAAAATATATTTGAAAAGTAAATACTATTACCAACAATCACCCTCCAAAAAAAAGTGTCATGAATAAAGCAACTGAACTAGTTAGGTAACAAACCCATAAACTGATGTATCATTTCCAGTTGCATTACGATTTTCAATGCTCAAGAGTGATAGACCAACCAAAAGCAAATAAATTCATGTTCCCGAACCCAACTATTTTGGGACAGAGATCTAGTTTTCTTTACCTGTCGCTTACAATAGTCTGTCCGCTTCCCATAGTTACCAAGACCAATTGCATCAACATCAGCAGAGTGAAGAACAGCCAAAGCTTGAGCAACAGCACGATATATGACCCTTCTTCTTTCGGGCTGTACATCCTAATCCATATAAAAAAGGTACGTTTTATCTTTTAATCAATGAAAATAATATGCCCACCTATCAATCCAATATTATTCTAGTGATGCCGCTGTTTTCCTTTTGATAAGTTTAAAATATTGGATAAATATTTGGAAACAGAATTCATACTGGTAGCTTAGGGTCTATAAAGATACGTCCTTCCAAGTACTCCATCATGTAAAATGGAGTTCCGATCACACTTGAATCCGTACACAAACAGAAAACTTTTGGGACTGGAACCACCGTATGAGTACTCAATGCATGTAGAACCTGCCGTGTCAACATCAAAATCTCAAAGTTAAAAACAGAACATGCACACACGACATATTACTGAACATATTTACTTCACAAGAGAAAGAAAGAATACACCACAACCTCATACTCTCTCTCAACAGCATGAGCAGATGCCAACAAAGTTCCATGAGGTTTCTTTCTCAACACATATCTCTTTGCCAAGGTTCCTGAACAGACCTCAATGAGGAAAGTGGGATTTGATTGACCATGCCCAAACTGTAACACAATGAAGATGACATTTAAAAACAAATGAAAAGTGAGAACCTTGCAACAAAAAACTGCATTAGACATGGATACCTCTGTTTGGGTACAGATGAAAGCCACATAGATGATAGAACTAAAGAAAATACCAAATTAATACAGTCTGACATAATTCAATTAGCAGAAGGTTTAGCACTGAGCTCGTTATTTCCGGATTGCCAAGAAGTTGATTCTTTTCTCCTTCCTTCTTTCTTAGGGAGAAATCCTCAAAGGGAACTAGAACTTCTATTACTAATCTGGGGATACTCTTCCAAATTCTGTTCCGGATTTAAACTTTTATCTTATAAAAAAATTAATATTGCTCAAGATAATAATGAAATTGCATTTAGATGATGATCTGTTTGTAACAAGCACATCCGGAAATTGAAGTTCTATAAAACATTTGTTTATCATACTAAGAATTCTCCCTTCCTAAAACAAATTGATAATAATTAAATCATATAGCATTCCTTTTTCATTACTATATTTTGTAACCACTCATTGTGTAGATTAATATTGACCTTCATATCATGTGTTTCTTTCTTTCTAACTAGATAAACAAAATTGGAGTGACTAGGCCACAATTCCCTCCAATAAAGAATAAAATTTATCAATGCCGTACGCATACACCACCTAGTATCAGGCAACAATACCTCCAAACATTTGTCGTCCTTCCATGGAATCTATACCAATTTGACACGCCCAATCGAAAAAAAAAAAAAATAAATAAATAAGCAAATAAATGAAAGTAGAAAAAAGAAAGAATTTTGCATTAAGCTAAAACAGATGATTTCTTCAAGACTTCTTAATCTTAATTTCCTTTTGCAACCATAATCCGGCCTAACTGAAGCTCAACTCGAGCCAAACACAATTTTCTTCTATTTATCACGATTCCAAAATTGGTCTTTTCTTCGTCCTCTTCTTTTGCTAATTCCAGCATTTAACACATTATATTTATGTTTACAACAATTAATCACAAAAAATAGTTTCCGGAACTTCCTCTTTAATTGTCACACTGATTAATTCATTAACCAAAATTACAAAGAGGAAAAAAACCAAGTCTTTACTTGTCAAAGTCACAAACTATAGATGATTCTTTACACATAATT
>MU720047.1:18655-45878 GCA_026770625.1 Nicotiana glauca | reverse complement strand
TTAAGTAGTATTGATGACATTGAATCAATTGTGTATAGATACGATTGAATTGGAGCCAAATTCGAAAGGCAAAGGCATTGCTAAGTATTGAATTGGCCGTAGATTTTCGAGGTAAGTGTTTGATCTATCCTAGCTTGAGGGAATAGGAGTTGAGTTTATGTGCTAATTGTTATGTGTGGAGTCCGACGTATAGGCATGGTGACGAGTATCTATACGTTGGGGGTCGAGCATGACCGTGAGTCTTAAATGGATTAAACTTTTAATAATCTTATGTGATTATATGAAAGTAATTATTATTGGTTTAATACCGGTAATATAAATATTGTTGATTAAAGATTATTGGTTTAATACCGGTAATATATATATTATTGATTAAAGATTATTGATTTCATACCGGTAACATATTATGAAATGGGATCGTGTGGCATGCCGACCACTTATATATTAAGAAAAGGGATCGTGTGGCACGCCGACCGCTTATATATTAAGAAATGGGATCGTGTGGCACGCCGACCACTTATATATATTAAGAAATGGGATCGTGTAGCACGCCGACCACAATTTATATGATTGTTGGCATTGGCCATAGTTGTCGGTAGCCTATTATGTACTGTTATTGGCCATAGATGCCGGTGACATATCGGAAGGGTCGGGTGGCACGTCGCATCACTAACAGATAATGATTATTGATATTGGCCATAGTTGTCGGAGATATATTATATATTGTCTTGATAAATAAATGAAAGAATGGTATTAAAATGGGAGCGGGTGGTCGCACTCCTGTAATAAGATAAGTTGAGTTTGAAAGTGAATTAAATTCCTTTATATTATTTCTAGCAATGTATATGTATCCTGTGGCTACTCCTAAGCATGTTTTCTCTTCTTAAATATTAGATATTTTTTTCATGCTATTTTGTTGCATATATATTTTTAATTGTACAGGTTTACGTAGGTGTCTAGTCCTAGCCTTGTCACTACTTCGGTGGGATAGGCCAGACACTTACCAGCACATGGGGTCGGTTGTGCTGATGCTACACTCTGCGCTCTTTTTGCGCAGATATAGGTTTTGGACAGCAGCAGCGGCAGTAGTGCGATTATTGATACTCCGACCACCGAGACATCGAGGTAGCCTTACAGGCATCCGCAGGACCCGTTGTCTCTTCTATCCTTACTTTTCAGTTTGTTATCTCATGTATTCGAGATAAAAAATTTTGTATTTCTTTCAGACGGTTATGTGTATTATTCTTAGAAGTTCGTGAGTATTGTGACACCAGTTCTTGGGTAGTGATTTATGTTTGAATTTCGGTATCGCAACTAGTTACATTTACTAAGTCTTCCGCTGTAATTATAGTTTTATGTCTAAATGTTTTAAAATGAGATATCCGATAAAAATGGGAATATAAGTAAGATTCGGCTTGCCTAGCTCCCACTAGTAGGCGCCATTACGATTCCCGATGGTGGGAAAAATCCAGGTCGTGACAGCGAACTTTTGATCGCATTTGCAATCCGGCCCAGGTTCCCTTGATTCGCATTTGCGAGGAAGAAGATCGCATTTGCGATCCCATGCAGAAATCCCCAGCTTCGCAATTGCTATTCAATGTTCGCATTTGCGAACTCGCAATTGCGAGCCCCATCTTCGCATTTGCGAAGATCACAGAAGCCAGCTCACCAGATTTTCAAAAATATGAGAATGCGACTCGTGGCCTATCCAAAACTCGCCCGAGCCCTCGGGACTCCAAACCAAACATGCACACAACCTCAAAAATATCCTACGGACTTGCTCGCGCGATCAAATCGCCAAAATAACATCATTTACATAGAATCAAGCCTCAAAACTCATGATTTTTCTTCTAAAATTCATAAACTTTCCAACTTGGAACTTATAGTCCGAAACACGTCAAACGACGTCTGATTTCGACCAAACTTCACAAAAAGCGCTTAAACAATATATAAGATTTGTATCGGGCGTCGGAACCAAAATACGAGCCCGATACCATAGTCTTTTAATAAATTTTCATTTCCAATTTCCTTAATAATTTCAGAAAAACAATTTCACGGAAAAATTCATATCTCGGGCTCTAGACCTCCGAATTTGACTCCGAGCACATGCCCGAGTCCCATATTTTTCTATGGACCTTCCGGGACCGTCCAATCTCGGGTCCGGGTCCGTTTACCAAAAATGTTAACCAAAGTCAACTATAATCATATTAATATCTGAATTCTTCAAAGTTTTTGCAGAATTCACATATTTCAACATAAAGTCTTTCCAGCTACGCGCCCGGACTATGCACGCAAATCGAGGAAAGTAAAAATGAGGTTTTCAAGGCCTCGGAAGCACGGAACGAGTGAGGAAATAGGTGATGACCCTTTGGGTCGTCACATTTGAATTAAAAGATAATTTTGAATTTACAGATAAAGTTCTAAAATTTGAATTTAAATTAAAAATAAAATTATCTCTTTTTATCATGTTATCATACTTAATTCGGTTAATGATCATATGCAACCATGTTAGGAACTTTTGTTATTTTTTATAATTATTTAAATACCTTCGCCTCTAGAAAAAAAACTACTCCATATAACTACAAAACTCTTTCACATTTAAAATCCTATAAATATAGTTCTTTAAAACACTGTAGGTAGATTTGAATAAAACGAAATTCTTTTAAAATAAATATAATATATTGGGTACACGTCCATGTTTATCTAAGTAACAATAAAGAGTTTACAAAACTAAATAAAAGTTTACTTATATTTATAATAAAGTAAACATACATGATGGAGAAAGAAACATCACAAAATCATTCAATATTTAAGAACAAAATTTATTTCTTTTTTCTTCTTGAAGAATATTTGTTTGAAGAATCAATTTGCTTAAATGGACATCAAACAAATAATAAAACTTTGGCTATAATTGCTATCATTAATTTCAATTTAGCACATTCCAGAAATTGAAGGGTATAAGTTGAAACCCCTTTATTTAGCTGTAGTCAAGCCAATATTGCAAGGGTATAATATTTTTTTCATTGAAGAATATTAGTTTTGAATCATTATATTATGTGAAAGGTTTTTTTTTATTTTTCAAACACAACAAGAGATAAATTAGTTTCTATAGCGACTTTTAAGCGTAACAAAGAATGTGTGTATATATATATTGGTAGGACGTGAAATATTTTTTTTTTAAATGTAAACAAATTATTTCAAAAAAAATCTTTACTTTTTTAATTCAAAGATAATAAAAAGATAAGATATTTTTGAACATTAGTAGAGAGTTTTAAATTATTATAATAGAAGTTATATCATGGATAAACTCAAAAAATCAAAATCTTATGGAATATTTACATAATATCCGACCATATTTGTTGGTTACTTTTTATAGCTAATATAAATAGATGATATACCGACAACACGATTATACATATATTATATATGAATTATATATAAATGTGACGACCCAACCCGTTGTCTCATGAGTTACCGCTCCGTTTCCCCATTTTTTGGCCTCTTCATGTATCATTATCAGTATGTGGTGTGTGAGAGTTGATTTGGATTGGCTTTGATGAGAAATGAGACACTTAGTCTCATTAAGGAAGGCTTAAGTTGGAAAAGTTAACCTGACGTTGACTTATGAGTCATAGGGCTCGGATGTGATTTCTGGTGATTCGGTTAGCTTGATGATTTGTGACTTAGGAGTGCGATCGGAATTCATTTTAGAGGTCCGGTGTAGAATTAGGCTTGAATTGGCGAAGTTAGTATTTTGGCGAATTTCGATTGGTAGGTGAGATTTTGATCTGAGGGTCGGAATAGAATTCTGATTGTTGCAGTAGCTTTGTTAGGTTGAATTGGGATGTGTGTGCAAAATTTCAGATGATTCGGAGGTGATTTGGTCGGGTTTTTGATCGAATGCGAGTTTCAGAAGAATTTGAAGAACTTAGGCTTGAAATTGATGAGAATTAAGGATTTTTGCGTTGTTGGATGTGTTTTTAGGATTGGAACAAGTTTGAATAGGGTATTGGACCATGTCTGTGCTTTTGGTTGAGGTCCTGGGAGCCTCGGGATGAGTTCGGATGGTTAAACGGGGAGTTTTGGAGTTGCATATTGCTGAAGAGTGGCTGCAACTGGTAGTTTCGCTCCTGCGGGTCTTGGACCGCAAAAGCGGAGGCGCTTAAGAGGAGTATTTTACCGTAGAAGCGGTCCATGGTTTGGTAAGGTAGTTCCGCAGGAGCGGAACATTCTTCGCATCAGCGGGTCCGCAAAAGCGGACTGGTAATTGCATAAGCGATTTTGATCTTGAGAGGAAGTTCCGCAGAAGCGGAAATTGAGCCGCAGAGGCGGTTTTGGACTTTTAATAAATATCCACAGAAGCGGGGATTTGGCTGCATAAGCGGTCCCGTAAAAGCGAAAGCGGGACCACAGAAGCGAAAATCAGCCTGGGCAGAAGGGCTTTTATTGAATATTTCATCCGCGAGCTTGGGATATTTTCCACCATTGTTGGGCGACCTTGAGAGCTTTTGGCGAGAATAAAAGAGAGCTTTGACTGGGAATCGATTGGAGGTAAGTCCCTTGGCCTAAATACATGAGATTATGATAAATCTAACATGAAAATTGGTTGAAATTCATCAAAAGGGGGTAAAGGTAGGGGTTGAAAATTTGTAATTTAAAAATGGAATTTGAAGGGTCAAATGGACTCCGATTTTGGTAAATTTGATATGTATGGACTCGTGGCGAGACGAGAAATCCGGTGATGTGAATTTTGTAATTTTTAGAGAAGTGGGCCCGGGGCTCGGGTTTTGCTAGTTTCGAGATTTCTGCTATTTTTCGATTGTTTTTGATTGGGTATTGTTCCCTTAGCATATTGTGATGTATTCGCTCTGATTTTGGTTAGATTTTATGCGTGTAGAGGCCTATTTGAAGGGCAAAGGCATCACGAGCTAGGGATTTCACCGGTTCGAGGTGAGTAATGACTGTAAATGATAGTCTGAGGGTTTGAAACCCCGGATTTGCAAATCATAATGCTGTATTGAGGTGAATTACACGCTAGATAGCGAGCGTGGGGTAGAGCACCATTGGGAATTGTGACTTGGTCCGTCCCGATTAATGAACTTACTACGTATTTGACTGAAACTACTTGTTATCATCATAATTTGGGTTGATTGCCATGTTTGGGCTTCTTGCCAACTATGTGAATCCTTCAGGGATTGATATCACTGTTTTCGCATTACTTTGCATATTATTTGATCTCGGTCTAAGGTTTTACTACTGTTTTGTAAACTCAACCGTTTTTCTAAGATTTGAAAACTTAAACAGTATTTTATTGACGTTTTGAGCTGAGAACTATTATTTAATATTGCCCAAGTGGCTTATGTGCATTTCTGGACTGAGCATGGATCGGGATGCGCACCACAATAGTGTTATAGTAAATTCTGGATATATGGATGGCTCGGGTTGCGCGCCACAGCGGTATTATATTGATATTGAAGTCGAGGGCCTGGTTGGTGCTACGAGATGGCTTGATTATTTGCGCTTGGGCTGTAGGAGCCCCTCCGGAGTCTGTACACACTCCCAGTAAGCGTCGTCGACGTTAAATATATGGATGGCTCGGGCTGCACGCCGCAGTGGGTACGGAGTGTACCGTCATATGCATTGCATTGCACTCATGCATTTGTTCCGATTTGTATTATCTGTCATGACATTCCAGCACTCGCATTTCATTGGCATCCATGCTACTTCTTGCACTATTTACCTGATACCCTGGTGTTATTTGTTAATGGAGTGTTGTGCCCGAGGGGCTGACTTATGTGCTGACTTGCACTATCTGTTTTGCATTCAATTCCTTAACTGTTGGAAAAAAGATGTTTTCAAAAGAGGTTTAAAACTGAGTCCAGATATTTCCAAAGATTTCACGGTTTCACTATTTTCTCAAAGGGTTACACTGTACTATCTAGCATAATGACTTTCTTTACGTGGTTTTTTGCTGCTCAGTTATTATTTACCTTTATTACTCACTGAGTTGTAGTACTCACTTTACTCCCTGCACCTCGCGTGCAGATGCAGGTATTGGTTTACCCGGTAGCGGGTTTGATCTGGTTGAGGATTTGCGATCATAGCTGAGCAAGGTGACCGCCAGTGTTCGCGGCACCGGATTTCTTCTTTGATTCCATATTTTATTCTATGTATTACAGGCTTTGTAGTTGTATCAAAAATCCTTCTAGATGCTTGTGACTTGTGACACCCCGATTTCGGGCTGAGTCGGAATGGGTTCCCTATTTTATCGCGTTTATTCCGCAATATGATTTCATTATCTATGATTCAGACTTATTTATGCTAAGTAACTGTTAAAAGAGGCGTTGTTGTTTTGTTGGTTTGCCTTGTCTTCACGAGAGGCGCCATCACGACAGAGTTTGGGAATTGGATCGTGATAATAAATTATAATCATTCAATCTTTTTAATTTCAGTGGTCGGGTGAGCACCTATTTAGGCTGATTAGATAAAGCCAAAAGAAATATATGAAATAATTTTAACCAAAGACTAAAAATATAATTAAAGTTCATATGTGGACAATTTTTATTAAAACTCATATTTTTCTCATCGATTTCAAACATATATTTTTCAACTCAAATACATAAATTATAAGATAAGGATATCTCAAATATTTTTTTTTAATTTATATTATATGTCGTTTTAAAAAACTCACTATTACTAACAAACTGATATGATATTCCAATTTGAATTGGAATGCAATTTGATTAGTTTGCACCGACGTTAAGCTGGGGATTTGGGCGTCGGATGTCCCTAAGACAGCATTTCGCACTCGGTATGGGCATTATGATTTTTTGGCCATGTCATTTGGGTTGACCAATGCCCCAACAGCATTTATGGAGTTGATGAACCGAGTGTTCAGACCTTACTTGGATTTTTTCATGATAGTCTTTATTGATGATATTCTGGTGTACTCCCGCAGCCAGGAGGAGCACGAGCAGCATCTCAGAGTGGTTCTTCAAACTATGAAGGATAGCAAGTTATATGCTAAGTTCTCGAAGTGTGAGTTCTGGTTAAGTTCGGTTGCATTTCTGGGTCACGTCGTATCAGCAGAGGGTATTCAGATGGACCCGAAGAAGATTGAGGCAGTCAAGAACTGGCCTCAACTAGCATCAGCTACTGAGATTCGGAGTTTCTTAGGGTTAGCAGGTTATTATCGTCGGTTCGTGGAGGGATTTTCTTCTATTGCAGCCCTGATGACCAGATTGACCCAGAAGGGTGCCCAGTTCAGATGGCCAGACGAGTGTGAGGCGAGCTTTCAGAATCTCAAGATAGCTCTGACAACGGCACCGATATTGGTTTTTGCCCACAGGCTCAGGGCCTTATACAGTTTATTGTGATGCTTCCCGTATTGGGCTTGGTGCGGTATTGATGCAGGATGGAAGAGTCATTGCTTATACTTTGAGACAGTTGAAGATCCACAAAAAGAATTATCCAGTGCATGATCTAGAGTTGGCAGCCATTGTTCATGCTTTGAAGATTTGGAGGCATTACCTATACAGTGTGACGTGTGAGGTGTACACTAATCACAAGAGTCTGCAGTACCTGTTCAAGAAGAAGGAATCGAACTTGAGGCAGATAAGGTGGTTGGAGCTATTGAAGGATTATGATGTTACTATTTTGTATCACCCGGGGAGAGCCAATGTGGTGGCCGATGCAATGAGTAGGAAGTCCGCCAGCATGGGTAGTCTTACTTATATTCCGGCCAGCCAGAGACCGCTTGCTTTGGATATTCAGGCGTAGGCCAATCGGGTTGTGAGGTTGGACATTTCTGAGCCTAGCAGAGTGTTAGCTTGCACGGTTGCTCGTTCTTCATTATTGGAGCGTATCCGTGATCGGCAGTTTGATGATCCCCATTTGTGTGTCCTGAGAGACACGGTGCAGCGTGGAGGTGCCACAAAGGTGACCTTAGATAATGATGGTGTTTTGAGATTGCAGAGGCGAGTTTGTGTGCTNCAGAGGCCTGGTGGTTTGTTTCAGAGGATTGAGCTTCCCGAGTGGAAGTGGGAGAGGATTACCCTGGATTTCGTTACTGGACTTCCGATGACTCGGAAGAAGTTTGATGATATTTGGGTCATTGTGGATAGGCTGACCAAGTCAGTGCATTTCATTCCTATTGCATCCACTTATTCATCGGAAAGGTTAGCTAAGATCTACACCCGAGAGATTGTTCGCCTTCGTGGGGTGCCGGCATCTATCATTTCGGATCGGGGTACGCAGTTTACCTCGCGCTTCTGGAGAGCAGTTCAACAGGAGTTAGGCACCCAGGTTCAGTTGAGCACAGCGTTCCATCCTCAGACGAACGGCCAGTCCGAGAGGACTATTTAGATATTGGAGGATATGCTCCGAGCATGTGTCATTGATTTTGGAGGCTCGTGGGACCAGTTTTTGCCTTTAGCAGAGTTTGCCTACAACAACAGCTACCATTCCAGCATTCAGATGGATCCATATGAGGCATTGTATGGTAGGCGATGTCGGTCTCCAGTCGGATGGTTTGAGCCGGGAGAGGCTTGGTTATTGGGTTCAGATTTAGTTCAGAAGGCCTTAGATAAGGTCAAGATCATTCAGGACAGGCTTCGTTCGGCTCAGTTGCGGCAAAAGAGTTATGCGGATCGTAAGGTTTGAGATGTAGTTTTCATGGTTGGTGAGCGGGTCTTGCTCCGAGTGTCGCCTATGAAGGACGTGATGAGATTTGGGAAGAAGGGCAAGCTTAGCCCTAGATTCATTGGCCCATTTGAGATTATCGATCGTGTGGGAGAGGTGACTTACAGACTTTCCTTGCCGCCCAGCTTGTCAGCCGTGCATCCAGTGTTCCATGTGTCCATGATTTAGAGGTATCATGGCGATCCAGACCACGTGTTAGATTTTAGCACTGTCCAGTTGGACAAGGATCTGTCTTACGAGGAGGAGCCGGTAGCCATTCTAGACCGGCAGGTTCGACGATTGAGGTCGAAAAGTTTTCCTTCAGTGCATGTCCAGTGGAGAAGTTATCCTCCTGAGGCATCGACCTGGGAGTCCGAGTCTGATATGCGGAGCCGCTATCCTCATCTATTTCCCGACTCAGGTACTTCTTTCTTTTGTCCGTTCGAGGACGAACGGTTGTTTTAGAGGTGGAGAATGTGATGACCCTATTTACTTCCGAGGCCTTGAAAACCTCATATTTACTTTCCTCAATTTGTGTGCTTAGCCCAGGCGCGTAGCCGGAAGTATTATATGTTAAATTATGTGAAAATTTTCAAAATATGGTTTTAAAATGATTAAAGTTGACTTTGGTCAACAATTTTGGCAAACGGACCCGAACCCGTGATTTGACGGTCCCGGAGGGTTCGTAGAAAAATATGGGACTCGGGCATGTGCTCGGAGTCGAAATCCGAGGTCTAGAGCCTAAGAAAAGAATTTTTCTATGAAATTGTTTTTCTGAAATTATTAAGGAAAATGGAAATAAAAAATTGATTAAAAGACTATGGTATCCGGCTCGTATTTTGGTTCCGACGCCCAGAACAAGTCTTATATATTTGTTAAGCGGTTTATGTAAAGTTTGGCCGAAATGGGACGTCGTTTGACGTGTTTCAGACCTAAATATCTAAAATTTGAAGTTTATGAAGTTGGATGAAAAAGTGTTGATTTTGAGATTTGATTCCTCGTTTATGATGTTATTTTGGCAATTTGATCGCACAGTTAAGTTCGTAGGATGTTGTTGAGTTAGTGTGTGTGATTGGTTAGGAGCCCCGAGGGCTCGGGAGTGTTTTCGGAGTGTTCAGGGTGGTTTTGGACTTAGGGAGTTAGCAGATTTTCTGCAATTTTTACACAGGAATTTTCTTCATCGCGTTCGCATTAGTCCCCTCGCGGTCACAACTCTGTTTCTTCCCCCTTCACGTTCACGTCTTGAACCTCGCGAACGCGTAAGCCAAATTCAGGGCCCCATTAATTCCTTCATTGCGTTCGCGAACTTGTCCTCGCGTTCGCATAGTATTAGCTCACCTTTTATCGTGTTCGCGTATGTACTTACGCATTCGCGTAGAGTAAACCCATGACCTGTGATGACCCGGCCCGTCATCACGTGAGTTACCGCCCTGTTTCCCCCTTATTGTGTTGATTCATGTTTCAATATCAGTATTAGAGTCGATCGGGTGTAATTGAATTGGTTTTGGTTGGAAATAAGGCACATATCCTCTTAGAAGGAAGCTTGTTTTGGAAAAGTCAACCGGAAGTTGACTTATGAGTTAGAGGGCTTGGAAGTGATTTCTAATGGTTCGATTAGCTTCGGGGGATGATTTGTGACTTAGGAGTACGATCGAAATTGAATTTGGAGGTCCGGTGTAGAATTAGGCTTGAATTGGCGAAGTTGGAGTTTTGGCAAATTCCGATTGATAGGTGAGATTTTGATCCGGGGGTTGGAATGTAATTACGAGAGTTAAAGTAGCTTTGTTAGGTGATTTTGGGTATGTCTGCAAATTTTCAGGTCAATCGGGCGTCGTTTGGTCGGGTTTTTGATCGAATGTGAGATTCGGAAGTTTTTTAGAAACTTAGGCTTTGATTTGATGAAAATTGAGGATTTTGATGTTAACAATGGCGTTTTGATGATTCGAGCAAGTTCGAGTGAGGTAATAGAATATATATGTGCTTTTGGTCGCGGTCCCGAGGGCCTCTGGTTGAATTTGGGTGGTTGAACGAGAGAATTTAGAGTTTGAAGTTTGTTGGTTTTGAGTTGCAGCAGGTATTTCCGCATCTGCGGAAGGGAGACCGCAGATGCGGCTTCGTAAAAGCGGAAAATTCTCCACAGGTGCAAAATTTGGCGAGTTCAGTAAGTTCCGCAGAAGCGGAAATTTATTCGCAAAAGCGATCCCGCAGAAGCGGGAAATAGGTCGCAGAAGCGAAATGGCGATGGCTTGAGAGGTTCCGCAGAAGCGGAACAGTTTTCCGCATATGCGAGTCCGCAGGAGCGGACTATTTATCGCAGAAGCGGTTTTGGATGAGTTGAAGTGAAACCACAGAAGCGGACAATTTCCGCAGAAGCGGAAGTCGCATAAGCGACAATTACACCGCAGAAGCGAAAAATGCTGAGTGTTTAATGAAAAGTGGGTTTCGATGTTCAGAAGTTAGAAAAATATTTTGGGACTTCGGGAGAGGCGATTTTGGGCGATAATTGAGAGATTTCGAAGGGATTCCATCAGGTATGAACTTGTAGCTTCAAATAATGTTGTTATGGTATAAAAACAAGGATTAAACACTGATAATTCAAGGAATTTAAGGGTAAAATGGTGGTTAGGGCTTGAATCCTAAGAGGGACTAAATTGACGATTTGAAGGGGCTATTGAACTCTGATTCTTGTGTAATTGATATGTACGGACTCGTGGTGAGACGAGTATTCTGAAAATGTAAATTTCATAATTTTTCGAGAAGTGGGCCCGGGGCTCGGGTTTTGCCAACTTCGTGTTTTTGAGTGTTTTTCGAGTTCTTTCGATTGGGTTAAGTTCCATTAGCCTATTTTAATGCATTCCTTGTGATTTTGATCAGATTCGGCAACCGAGGAGGTTGATTCAAGAGGGAAAGGCTTAGCGGACTAGTCTCGTGGCCGGTTCGAGGTGAGTAATAGATGTGGATGATGACCTGAGGGTTTGAAACCCCGGTATATCACACTGTGACGCTATATTGAGGCGAGACACGTACTCCACGGTGAGTGCAGGGTCGAATGTGATCGGGGACTATGGCTTAGTTCGCCCGAGTGATGTTGTACCGTGTTGTTAGCTATAAATTAGCTGGTAAACCTCATACTTGGATGGTTATGGATATATTTGGACTGCGTGCCGGTTATTTGGATCCCGTATGGAGTATTATCCCTGTTTTTTGTGATTTATAGCATGTTTTTATGATATCAGTCCTGAGCTAAACATTGTCCTGAAATGACTAGCAAAATTCTAAGGTTTCAAACACCTAATTGATAATTATTAATAATTGCAACTAAAACTGGTAAGTTGACTGTGCATGTGTGGCTTGCTTGCATATAGATGGACTGATAGTGGATCAGGCTGCACGCCGCAGCGTATGTTACTATGATATTGTGCTTGGGCTGTAAGAGCCCCTCCGAAGTCTGAACCCCCACAGTGAGCGCGGGTACCCAAATGGATCGGGCTACGCGTCGTAGCGGTCATGTGCATTGCATTGCATTTATGCATTGATATATATATCTGCTTTAAATGTTTGTGTTAGCTGTTATTACACTGTTAAACGTGTAGGAGTACTGTTCTTAGCTTTACTTTGTGCTATATTTTGGGATTTCTTACTGTCAGACATTATACATGTCTATTACCACTGAGTTGGAAGTACTCACTTTACTCCCTGCACCTTGTGTGCAGATCCAGGTACTCCAGGAGCTAGTCATCAGAGTTTTCATACGGAGTTGTCGAGGTAGTTGCCTGACGTCCGCAGGACCCGACTCCTCCCCTATTTCGTGTTATTTGACTTTTTCGCGTACTTCAGACTATGATGTATTACAGTATTATTATGTTATTCTGGTAGAGGCTCTAGACTCATGACCCCCAGGTCTTTGGGAGGTTGTTCAGTATTGTTGATTTTCGGATTATTTCTATCTATCAGATATATTTTTAGTTTCAGTGTTGTTAATGATTTTCAAAACAAATGGTTTTGAGCTTTATGCTCGGGTTGAGAGTGAAATTGGTCGGGTTTGCCTAGCAGTTATGTTGGGAGCCATCATGACCGGGTTTGGGGTCGTGACAGGACACCAGCCTTTTTCCTTCTACGCGTTCGCGTTTCCTCCCATGCGATAGCGATGCAGACCTTAGCTTACCCTTCGCGAACGCGGCCCCTTCCCTGTGAACGCGAAGGAAATTTTTTCCCAGTGATTTTAAAGTTAAAAAATAGAATAGTTACGGGATTATTCTCATTCTTTCATAAAACTTGTCTTCTCCAAGCTCTAGGGGCGATTTTTGAAGCTCTTCTTCACCAAAGTCTTTGAGTAAGTAATTTTCCACCTAATTCCTTCACTCTTCTTCATTAATTACTGAAATTCTAGACCTAAATCATGAAATCAAAGTAGAAATTAAGGGTTTTGGGTAGAGTTAGGGTTTTGAGAATTTTGGATGATTCAACCTCAATTTGGGGTCGAATCTTAAAACGAATTGCATATTTGAACTCGTGGGGTTATGGGTGATTGAGTTTTGGTCCGAGCCTCGTGTTTTTACCATGTGGGCTCAGTGTCGAATTTTGGTATTTTTGGAAGAATGCTAGGAAATTCATATCTAGGCTATGGGATGTTACCATTGAGTCCTTATTGATATTATTGAATTAATTATGCCTAGATATCATTGTTTCGGAGTCGGATTGTAGAGGAAAGGCGGTATTTGAGGATTGATTGTTATTCTTGGGACCGTGGTACTTTGGCTTGAGGGAATAGGATTAGGGTGTTGTTTGATAATTGCTAAATGTTGAGTACGGTGTATAGGCATGGTGACGAGTATCTATACACCGGTGTCTAGCATGACTGTGGGTCCTTGTTTGTACTTATTCTGATATTGTTATGACTCTTCTATGTTAATTGATGAATCCTATGTAATGTGAGGAGTATGAGGATTGATTGTGAATTGCAAATTCTTTGGAGCATTGGCTCGAACAATAAAAAGACTATTGGGTAATGAATGAAGAAAAACAGAAAGTGATATGATTAATCCCTTGCCGGGATGTGAAAGTTATTGGTGTTGCTCCCTTGCCGGGATTTGCTATTTAATTGTGTTTTTCCCTTACCGGGACATTTCTTACTATTTGTCTATCCCCTCCCTACCCGTTTGGTTGTGATTGTTGTTTGGGTGAGGAAGAGTGGTTGTGCACGAAGGGTCATTCCGTGCCATGTTTTGAATATTTATGTACGAAGGGACATTCCGTGCGATGTTTTGTTTATTATTGCACGAAGGAACATTCCGTGCCATGTTTTGATTATTATTGCACGAAGGAACATTTCGTTCCATGCTTTGATTATATTTGCACGAAGGGTCATTCCGTGTCATGATTTGATTATATTTGCACAAAGGGTCATTCTGTGCCATGCTTTGATTATATTTGCACGAAGGGTCATTCCGTGCCATGTTTTGATTATAATTGCATGAAGGGTCATTCCGTGCCATATTTTGATTATAATTGCACGAAGGGTCATTCTGTGCCATGTTTTGATTATATTTGCATGAAGGGTCATTCCGTGCCATGTTTTGATTATAATTGCACGAAGGGTCATTCCGTGTCATGTTTTTATTATTTATGCACTGAGGAACATTCCGTGCCCTGATTTGATTACTATTGCACGAAGGATCATTCTGTGCCATGATTTGAGAGTTATGTGAGGGAAAGCATGAAGGTTGATGTTGTGCACTTTACTTGATTGCTTTTGGTGAGGATGAGCGTAAAAGCACGAAGGTTGATGCCGTGCAACTGTTGATTTTCCTGCTCTCATTAATTATTGTTATTGCCCTGTTCTTTACTTAAATTGCTGACTTTATATTCGGACTGTACTCCCCCATAGTATGCTCCCCTCCCTCTTAATTGTTTGATTTATGTGTTCTTTCCTTTTATTGCATATATATATATATATATATTGAACTGCACAGGTTGATTTGGTAGTCATGTCTAGCCTCGTCACTACTTCGTCGGGGTTATGCTAGGCACTTACCAGCACATAGGATCGGTTGTGTTGATGCTACACTTTATGCATCTTTTTGCACATATCCTGGTGTTGGAGCAGCATTCGAGTAGCAGTAGCATTCTGGGAGCGAGTTTTTAGTCTAGGGACATTCAAGGTAGCCTAGCTGGCGTCCGCAGGCCGGAGTGTTTTCTATGCTTTTAGTTTGTTTTCCTTGTACCGAGACAAACATTGATGTACTTCTATTCAGACCTGTTTTTAGCACTCCTTAGTAGTTCGTGAGTTAGTGACACCGGATCTGGGTAGAGATGTTATTGAACTTCCGCATATTTGGTTTTCAGTTATCTATGCTTTTAAGACTTCCGCTTTTATTTAAATGTCATCGTTATAATTATTATTGTTGGGATGTTATCAGAAAATGTTTAAATGCTTGGCTTGACTAGCTCCGACAGTAGGCGCCATCACGACTCTCGATGGTAGAAAATTCGGGTCGTGGCATTCACTTTGTGGCTATTTTTAGGTTCCAATGACACCTATGAGAATAGTGCAAAAATAAAATTATCACTATGAGAATTGAGATTTAGTTTTTTTTCATGTAGTGTTTCTTAATTAATATATAACGATTATCTATAATTATTTAGAAGGTTTAAATATTAAAGTTATTTACATATAATTCAAATAACTCATATATTTAACATGGTTAATGTCAAATATCAAAATGGAGTAAAACAAATTCACTAGCTAAAGAATTTTTTATATTTTTAGATAGCCAACTAAAATGAGTTTTGAATTGAGAATAATATTTTAAATTATATTATTATAAAAATAATTATTATTGAAAAAAATATTTTAGAAACTGAAATTTTTAAGATAGAAATATTTTTTAAGAGATATCAGCACACCAAATAAGAGTTCAAGTAGTAGTAAAAGAGTTAAGTCTTATCCAAAGAGTCATTCATTGTCTCAACATTTGATTGTTTTCCCATATATATGAGTTATTATTTTGCTTCCTGACTATTTTTAGGATCCAATGGCACCAACAAGAATGGTATCACAAAAGAAAAATAGAAGAAATGGTTATTTTTTTAATAGTTAATATTCAATGATTATCAATATTTACTGAGAAAGTGTAAATTTTAAGATTATTTACGTACAATCCAAATAACTTAAATATTTGACATGATTAGTGTTTGCACATTGTTACACATGAAGCACCTCAAGTCGCTATACTCGAAATTGACAACCACGCACGATTGATATCTAGAACCCAAACAATTCAATATACTTATGGTGAAGCAAGTAATATACACCATACGATCCTGAAAGGACACAACCGAGGCGTTATTCGTCGAGTAACACCCAATACGGACTTTCCTTGGAACCAGGAAACAAGATATACAAGAAAGCATATGGAAAACTATTCCCATCATCACACTGTTGCGGCGTGAAACCCGATCCAGATAACATACCTATGGCAGTGTGCCACTCTATCCATACATATATCTCACATAAGGAGATGCACATCGAGCCAAATTTGCTCATTACAACAAAGTACCGAGTATCGGTTGTAAGCTTACTGAGTGCATACAATATCTACATATAGCGTTATAAGCTACAAAACTCAAGCACAACTGAGGTTTCCCCCTCAAGTTCCACTATGAATCCCGATAGCGTCGCACCGTATGTGCCCATAGCCCGTAAATCATAACGTCTCGCAACGCAGATAACAACTCATAGATCTCCCCAGATCGTTGATAAGCTTAATAATGGTCAAGTCAACCTACCCCTCAACAATAGAATTCGGAGCCAACCGAGTCAACTCAAACTGGAACACTCCTCCGAAAGGTCCCTTAATGCCGGAACTGGCTCAATAATAGCAACCTCTGCACTGACATCCATCATGAGGGCTCAATTAGGAAAAGCAATCCTTCCCCAGTCATCCGCTAGGTCTTTGAAAGATAAACAACTCCACAAGAACATAACCCAATGCACCTCGCCACTCAAACTGTGGCGTTTTCGGTATAGCCCATAACGCAATAGTCCAGAATTCAATCTAACACTGAGACAACCAGCCTGAACTCCAACATCATATCCAAAATCCAGCATACCAGCAACGAAAGATTCACTCGAGCCTCCAAATCCCAATACTCGCCACATAATGCTGATACACACGCCACAGCTAGATATCCAATAATTCCACGATACATACTCAAAAATCTCCCTGAGCCATCAAGCCAACCCGAATATCACCGATCGATCTAATAAGAGAGTGCCTCAACACCACTAAAGTACCATCACTTAATCACATTGCCCTTTCTCTGAAATATATACTCTCGTCGGATCACTTTCAAACAACAGTATCATTTTCCTTGATTATCTGAGGCTACCTGTTGCCTAAGTGCTTTATGAATTTCCTTTCTGACCTGAACTGAAACTTATCTAATCACGAGCTTCCATACATCTCATCGAGAAGAAAATCCTTACACATCTCATGCCTCTCATATTCGGAGAAGATGCACCTCTTCTACCACGGCAGCAATCAACAAGAACTCTCCCAATTTCATTTGCACAAACTAAACTGCCATGACTGAATCCTTCTAACCAAATCACGCTAAGCAAGTCGTCAAAACCCTAGAGCATTGCTGCAAAATTACATGTGTTAACTCATTACCTCGAATACACACCAAGAATTAATCATACCCTTACCATGCTGATCTGGTCAGTTATCAAGCTACTCCATTTATCTAAATTTCTTCTGATTCATCTTCAACTTGATATTCCCCTTGCCGTAGTACCTCAATTCCTCAATCCAGGCTTACCGCACGAGACCCAAGCATAAGACCACACTGATAGGAGCCACAACCCGCTGACTACTCTCTCAAATGTTTCCAGAAACACCACATCCCAGAATACCTTACCCAGAAGAACTCTCTGTGAATCTAACTCTGTTTCATTTACTTTCCTGATGCGGATACATAGATTACCATAATTAACATAGAATACCACAAGTCTTGACATCTTCTAATGAAACTCAGTTCCTAACCCCATATGCAACTTTAGAACTCTCAATTGACGTATGCAGACTCTTGAACCCATTAGAACCATTCTCGCAAGTCATTAACTCTTATTCAACGACAATTTACCTGATCAAACATACATAACCACCCGTGCCTCCTTAGCACTCTGACCCCGCAGGACATGATCTCATTCCGATACAACCAAACAGATTCCTTCTCTTCACCCTAAGCATTCTTTACCAATAACAGCTCAAGACATACTATTATTTTCTCACACCTACGAAGCACCACGTAACCTTCATCAAAATTTACTCGTGCCATCCTCGGCTCAATTTCTGCAAACCGAACTGATCCGCCAGCATACCTCGAAAAGGAACCAACATAGCACATAACCGTGCAATCAGCTAATCAACAGCAACCTCCCCAACTTGGCTCGAAGCCATCTATCAGGGCACATTTAATAACCCATAATACTTATACTTTAATGATGCCACAATATTATAGTGAGATTAAACTCAAATCATCAAATAGTTTATGAAAACACAGATCCTCGGATACTGAATTCCTCTACAAACCTCGCATTCATCCCCACATTAGCTGAATCCACTCTCTAAAGTGACCTAAATTTCCCAATTACAACATGTACCCTTCAATTACACATGAGATCTTCTAATAATATACATAAGAATCGTACCCCTTAAGAACACTCCACAGGAGATAATCCACCTGCTTCGCCTCAGTTTAGTATTTCAGCACACCTTCCACCATCATACACATAACACAGTCATTTAGTCTTCCTGAGTCTGAACTCATATCGCCACACGTAATATACTTCACTTCTCAACTAGGAGATACAAAAATATTCTTCACGTGCCCATAATTCGGACTACACATCAAGCCACAATAGGAATCGAATCACTTAACAGTCCATCTACTATCCTACAGACTCCTTCGTCATTACCAAGTCATATAGAAACATTACACAGTACCAACATACTCATTACGTAGCTATCCAACCGCCATTCCCACAATTACGGACACTACTGAACATATAAGTTCATAACACCAGCTCACAAAATCAGCACCTTGGTGAAGCCATAAGCAAAGTTCCGGCCTCAAGTCCTCCGGACTGGCCCAACATCAAACTCACAGAGATTACATCTCGCCCCTCGATCGGGGAATCACAAGCCATCAAGGCACATATACTACTGAGCGCTCACGTGCGCATACAGATGTGTGGAAGGAACTTCAAGAGATATCTCAAGCTGAATCAAGTACGCACGATAAGAATTCCAATAAAGTGAAGTTTTCCTAAAGGTTCTGTAGCCTCTCGAGGATAAATACAGACGTCTCTGTACCGATTCGTGAGACTTAGTAACCTAGGCTCTGATACCAACTTGTCACGACCCAAATCCCAAACCCGGTCATGATGGCGCCTCTCATGAAGACAAGGCACGCCAACAAAACAAACGCTTCCTTTTAACAGTTATTTAACATTTATAAAGCTAAAACATGATTAGCATAATCAAAAGCGCGGAAAACAACGATAACAACAGGGAACCATCCCGTCACAGCCTGACATCGGGGTGTCACTAGTTATGACCTACTATAGAGTTCACTAAAGTACTACAAGTCCGGAAATAGGAACAAAGTCTGAAAGTAACATGAACAACATAAAATAAGGGAGAAGATCTGGTGTCGCAGACGCTAGCGATCACCTGGCTCAGCTATGATAACAAATCTTCAATCATCTTAAAACCCGCTACCGGGTGGTCAAGTACCCGCATCTGCACGCGAGGCGTAGGGAGTGAAGTGAGTACTCCGACTCAATGAGTAATAAAAGTAAATAATAGCTGAAAGCAAGAAATCACGTAAGGCACTCCATCATGCTATTTAGAATAGTACAACCCTTTTTAGAAAACAGTAAAATCGTGAAATCCTTTGGAAAACATCTGGGCTCAGTTAAAACCTCTTTTGAAAATGATCTTTTCAACAGTTGCCAAAAATACTTTCAAAACAATTTGTGACGCTATGCACAGAAATCCGCCCCTCGGGCAATATCTTCATTCCTGGTCAGCCACTCGGGCCCAAAAACTCAATGATCAGATAGCACCAGCAAAAGCAGATAAATATCTCCAGGAATATCACAGACAACAAATAATGAACAAATGCATGAATGCAATGCAATGCATATGATGGTACATTCCAGTACCCACTGCGGCGCGCAGCCCGAGCCACCCATATTTATTTCTCATCGACGGCGCTCACTGGGGTGTGTACAGACTCCGGAGGGGCTCCTACAGCCCAAGCGCAATAACAAGCCATCTCGTGGCATCAAATCTAGGCTCTCAGCCTCATATCAATATCAGTATAATCATCCAGACATTTGGCCTCAATATCAATGTAACACCGCTGCGGCGCGCAGCCCGAGCCACCCATAATCAGCATAACATCGCTGCGGCGTGCGGACCAAGCCACCCATAATCAATATAATACTGCTGCGGCACGCATACCGATCCATGCTCAGTCCAGAAAATCGATATAAGCCCCTAGGGCATTTATAAAACAGTAGTTCTCAGCCCGAAATATCATTTAAAATATCATTTGAGTTTTCAAAACTTAGAAGTATGGCTGAGTTTGCAAAACAGCATTTAAAACCTTGGACTGAGACCAAATGATATGCAAAAATATGCTAACACAGTAATATCAATTCCCGAAGGATTCACATAGTTGGTACGAAGCCCAAACATGGCCATCAACCCAAATTATGATGATAACAAGTAGTTTCAGTCAAATACGCGGTAAAATCAACAACCGGGATGGACCAAATCACAATCCCCAACGGTTCTCTACCCCACGCTCATATCCGTCGTGCAAGTCACCTCAATACAGCACTATGATGTACAAATCCGGGGTTTCAAACCCTCAGGATATCATTTACAAGTATTACTCACCTTGAACCGGTGAAATTCCTTGCTCGCGATGCCTTTGCCCCTCAATTTGGCCTCCACGCGCGTCGAATCTAACCAAAATGAGAGTGAATACATTACAATAGGCTAAGGGGATATAACCCAATCGAAAACAATCGAAATGTAGCAAAAATCCCGAAACTGACAAAATTCGATCCCCTGGTCCGCTCCTCGAATAATTACAAAACTTACATTACCGGATTCCTCGTCTCGCCATGAGTCCATACATACCAATAACTCCCAAATCTGATCTCAAATGACCTATCAAATCCCAATTGGAAATATCAAAATTCAAGCCCTAGCTCTACCCCTTTTTAATGAATTTCAACCAATTTCCATGTTAAATCTACCTTAAACTTGAATAATTAGGCCAAGGAACTTACCTCTAATCATTCTCCCATGAATCCCTCTTCAAAATCGCCTCAAGGCTCTCAAACTCGCTCCACAATGGAGGAAAAATGACATAAGCTCGCGGATGAACTAATGATATAAACCCTTCTGCCACAGAAATTTTTTTTCGCCTTCTGCGGTCCCGCTTTCGCTTATGCGGGACCGCTTCTGCTGCCAAAACTCCGCTTATGCGGTTCACACTTAAAAGCCCCCTCTCCGCTTTTGCGACTCGAACTCCGCTTCTGCGGTTCACCCAAGACTGCTTCTGCGGTTAGATTTCCGCTCCTGGGGACTCGCTAATGCGGACCAAGTTCCGCTTCTGCGGACATTCTCAGCCCATACCAAAATCACTTCTACGACCTCCACGTCGCATCTGCGGAACCGCCTATGCGGTCCCTTTTCCGCAGATGCCGAAATGACAGAACCAGCTAAAGCAGACCATGCAACAAACTTCAAACTCTCCGTTTAACCACTCGAATTCACCCCGAGGCCTCTGGGACCTCAACCAAAAGCACAGACATGATCTATTACCTTATTCAAACTTGCTCGAGTCATCAAATCACTATCATTAACATCAAAATCATAAAATTTCACCAAATCAAAGCCTAAGTTCTTCAAGAACTTTCGAAATGCACTTTCGATCAAAAACCCGACCAAACGATGTCCGAATGACTTGAAAATTTGCACCCATACCAAAATCACCCAACGAAGCTATAGCAACTCTCAGAATTCCATTCTGACCCTCGGATCAAAATATCACCTATCAACCGGAATTCGCCAAAATTCCAATTTCGCCAATTCAAGCCTAATTCTACTCCGGACCTCCAAATTCAATTCTGATCGCACTCCCAAGTCACAAATCACTTCTCGAAGCTAACCAAACTATCGGAATTCACATCCGAGCCCTATAACTCATAAGTCAACATCTGGTTGACTTTCCAACTTCATCTTTCCTTAAAGAGACTAAGTGTCTCATTTCTTATCAAAATCAATCCAAATCAACTCTAACACACCACATACTGATAATGAAACATGAAGAAGCATAAAACGGGGAAAAACGGGGCAGTAACGCATGAGACGATGGGTCGGTCGTCACAGTACTCCAACTCAGTGAGTAATAAAGGTAAATAATAACTGAGCAGCAAGAAACCACGTAAAGCAAGTCATCATGCTATATAATACAGTGTAACCCCTTTGAGAAAATAGTGAAACCGTATAAACTTTAGAAATATCTGTGCTTAGTCTAAAACCTCTGTCGAAATTATCCTTTTCCAATAGTTAAGCAAATGAATACGAAACAGATAGTGCAAGTCAGCACATAAATCAGCCCATCGGGCACAGCACTCCATTAACAAATAACACCAGGTTATCAGGTAAGCAGTGTAAGAAGTAGCATGGAAGCCAATGAAATGCGAGTGCTGAAATGTCATGACAAATAATGCAAATAGAAACAAATGCATGAATGCAATGCAATGCATATACCGGTACTATCAAGTACCCGCTGCGGCGTGCAGTCCGAGCCAACTATATATTTATCATCGACGGCGCTCACTGGGGGTGTGTACAGACTCCGGAGGGGCTCCTACAGCCCAAGCACAATATCAAGCCATCTCGTGGCATCAAATCTAGGCCCTCGACCTTATATCAATATCAATATAATACTGCTGCGACGCGCAGCCCGATCCCATAAATATAATATCGCTGCGGCGCGCAGTCCGATCCCATAAATATAATACCGATGCGGCACACAGCCCGATCCCATAAATATAATACCGCTGCGGCACGCAGCCCGATCCCATAATATAATTTCGCTGCAGTGCGCAGCCCGATCCCATAATCAGTCCAAAATCACATAAGCCTCTCAGCACAATAGCAAATAAATTATTCAACCCAAACTTCATTAGAAATATTATTTAAGTCCCATGTTTTGAGAAAAGTGGCTGAGTTTGCAAAATAATATTTAATACTAGGACTGAGTTCAATTTTCTGTACACATGGTAAGAAAACAGTAAAACAATCCCTGAAGGATTCAAACAGTTTGCACGAAACCCAATTATGATAATGAATCCATTTATTAGGATACCAATTCAACTCCAAGCAATTAGGTAGTGTTTTCATTAAGCGGGACGGACCAAGTCATAATACCAATGGTGCTCTACCCCACGCCCGTTACCTGCGTGCAAGTCACCTCAATATAGCACTATGATGTACAAATTCGGGGTTTCAAACCCTCAGACTATCATTTACAATCGTTACTCACCTCGAACCGGCTATTTCTTTAACTCGTGACACTTTTGTCCCTCGAATTGGCCTTCACGTGCGTCGAATCTATCCAAAATCAGGACGAATACGTCTTAATATGTTAAGGGAACAAAGCCCACTTAAAAACAATCAAATTACCACAAAATTCCCGAAATTGGTCAAAACCAACCCCCGGGCCCACATCTCGGAATTTGACAAAATTCACAAAACTAGAATCCTTATACTCTCACGAGTCTAACCATACAAAATTTATCCAATTCCGACACCATTTGGTCCTTCAAATCATCATTTTATATTTTTGAAAGATTCCACAATTTTCTTCCCAAATTCCATCCCAAATCACAAATTAAATGATGAATTCAATGATATATTCATTTACTCTAGCCAAATCTGAGTTAGAATCACTTACCCCGATGAATTTCTTGAAAAAACATCAAAAAATTGCCAAAATCCGAGCTCTCACGGGTAAAATATCAAATAAAATCCAAAATCTCGTATTTATAGAGTAACCCCCAGATTTCACCTCCGCGGCCGTGCAAAAATGACCGCGTACCGCGCCCAAAAAGTGCGGTCCGCGCAAAAATGACCGCGGTCGTGCCAACTTTGACTGCAGTGACAGTCTTCAGTATTTTGGCCATAACTTTCTCTAACGATGTCCAATTTGCAACATCTATACCTTTCTGGAAACTAGACACGAAGGGCTACAACTTTCATTTTAAATCATCTCCAAATTACTTGTAAATCAAAAGATATGAGCTTCCGAAGTATGGCCAGCGGCAGGTTTTCACCGCGGCCGCGCACCTCTTTGCGCAGTCCGCGCGACGCCTATCGCGGCTGCGCCCATTTTTGTGCTGTCCGCACAGCACTCACCGCGTACTCGCATCTTTGTACGTGGTCCGCGCGGATGGGTTCCGAGATTTGCAACCTTTCTAGACCTTCTACAGCTATGATTTTCGGCTTAAAACATCCCGGAACCTATCCGGAACTCACCCGAATTCTCGGGACTTCAAACCAATTGTGATGACCCAAACCGTCGTCTCATGTGTTACTGCTCCATTTTTTCCATTTTATGCTTCTTCATGTTTCATTATCAGTATGTGGTGTGTTAGAGTTGATTTGGATTAGTATTGGTGAAAAATGAGACACTTAGTCTCTTTAAGGGAAGGCTAGTTTGGAAAAGTCAATCAGAAGTTGACTTGTGAGTTAGAGGGCTCGGAATGGATTTCTGATGATTCGATTAGTTTCGGGGGATGATTTACGGCTTAGGAGTGCGATCGGAATTGATTTTGGAGTTCCGGTGTAGAATTAGGCTTGAATTGGCGAAGTTAGAATTTTGGCTAATTCCGGTTGATGGGTGAGATTTTGATCCGAGGGTCGGAATGAAATTCCGAGAGCTGCTGTAGCTTTGTTGGGTGATTTTGGATATGTGTGCAAATTTTTAGGTCATTCAGACATCATTTGGTCGGGTTTTTGATCGAAAGTGCATTTCGGAAGTTCTTGAAGAACTAAGGCTTTGATTCGGAGAAATTTGATGATTTTGATGTTAACGATGGTGATTTGATGATTCGAGCAAGTTTGAATAAGGTAATAGATCATGTTTGTGCTTTTGGTTGAGGTCCCGGGGGCCTCGGGGTGAATCCGTGTGGTTAAACGGAGAGTTTTGAAGTTGTTGCATGTTTAAGGTTGCAGGTTCTGGTATTTACGCACCTGCGGTTTTGGGACCGCAGGTGCGGTATCGCAGAACCGGTCGATGGGAGCGCAGAAGCGGAAATGATGATCAGGGCAGGTTCCACAGAAGCGGAATCCTGGCCGCTGAAGCGGGTCTGCAGAAGCGGATACTTTGCCGCAGAAGCGGTCTTGGACCTTTTAAGTTGAACCGTAGAAGCGGTGGATTGGGCGCAAAAGCGGTAATCGTGGGTGCGATGTTCGAACCGCAGAAGCGGAAATCTGGGCAGAATAATAAGTTAAGTCTTCTTCGCGAATTTTGAAAGAGCAAACATTTTGGACTTCGGACTAAGGCGATTTTTGAGCGATTTTGAAGAGGGTTTCGAGGGCTATCCTCAGGTATGGATTATTGGACTTAGATTATAATATTATTGTGTATAAACATGGATTAACACTAAGAACCCAAGGAATTAAAGGTTAAAAATGGAGGCTAGGGCTTGAGTTTTTGATAATCCAAATTGGGATTTTGATAGGTCATTTGAGCTCGGATTTGGGAGTTCTTGGTATGTATGGACTCCTGGCGAGACGAGGAATCCGGTAATATGAGTTTTGTAATTTTTTGAGAAGCGGGCTCGGGGCTCGGGTTTTGTTAGTTTCGGGATTTTTGCTGCATTTCGATTGTTTTCGATTGGGTTATATCCCCTTAGCCTATTGTAATGTATTCGCTCTAATTTTGGTTAGATTCGACGCGCGTGGAGGCAAAATTAAGGGGCAAAGGCATCGCGAGCGAGGAATTTCACTGGTTCGAGGTGAGTAATGATTTTAAATGATGTCCTGAGGGTTTGAAACCCCGGATTGCACAACGTAGTTCTATGTTGAGGTGAGACACGCATTGTATGACGAGTGCAGAGTCATTTACTATTGGGGATTGTGACTTGTTCCATCCCGGTTGATATTTTACCGCATATTTCATAAAGACTTGATGTTTTTCACTATGATTTGGGCTTGTTGCCATACTTGGGCTTCGTGCCGACTATTTGAAATCCTTTGTAAATTTCTATCATTTGTTTTTTTCCGCACTAATTGGAATATTATTTGAACTCGGTCCAACTGAATTATACTGTTTCATAAACTCAGCTACATTTATACTCAACTTGAGATATAAATGATATTTTTAATGTTGTTTGAGCTGAGCACCATTGTTTTACTGATGCCCAAGGGGCTTCTGATTATTTTCTGGACTGATTGAGGCCGAGGGCCATATGTGAGGATATGTTGAGTGATGTGAGGAGGCTTCCAGGCCTCGAGTGTTATGTGAGGAGTCTTCCAGGCCTCGAGTGTTATTGAGGAGGCTTTCAGGCCTCGAGTGTGATGTGTGAAGGCTTTAAAGCCGTATGATATAGAGCTTGGGATGTAGGAGCCCCTCCGAATTTTGTACACACCCCCAGTGAGCGCAGGGTACCCAGGTGAGTTGGGAGTGGGCCCGAGAGGCTGATGTTGTGTTTTGTGAGTTGGGAGTGAGCCCGAGAGGCTGATGTTGTGTGTTGGTGAGTTGGGAGTGAGCCCGTGCGGCTGATACTGTATTGAAAATTTGATATTGAGCTCGAGGGACAAGTTTCTGATTATTCCTTACTTGTTGAAATTAAGTGTCTTCACTGTTTTTAAAAGAGAATCATCTGTTACTTCACAGTTTTATTGCGTAACTGATTTTACTGCTTGGGATAGCGTTATTTGTGCCTTTATGATATTTCATGCTTTCAGTCATTATTTATTTTTAATACTCCCTGAGTTGGAGTACTCACTTTACTCCCTGTACCTCGCGTGCAGAAGCATGTATTATTCACCCGGTAGCGGGTTTTGGTAGCAGGTTAAAGGTGTTGTTATTGTAGCTGAGCAGAGTGACCGCCAGTATTCGCGACACTGGGTTACTTCCTTTGGTTCTAAACTTCATTCTTTATATTGTTGGCCCTGTAGTGGTAGTTAGACTTCTCTAGATGCTCGTGACTTGTGACACCCTGATCGGGCTGTGTGGGGTTGTATATATTGTTAACAAATGTCATTTAGGCGTATTTTGCTATTCATTATGTTAATTATTTTAATAAGAGGTTAATTGGGTTACTTGGCTGGCCTTGTCTTCACGAGAGGCGCCATTACGACTGGGTTGGGAATTGGGTCGTGACAAGTTGGTATCGGAGCCTAGGTTACTAGGTCTCACGAGTCATGAGCAGGTTTAGTAG
>MU720043.1:2217-61291 GCA_026770625.1 Nicotiana glauca | reverse complement strand
TAATTATAATTAATTAGGAGCTTATTAACGTTTTTAGGAAGTTAAGAAAAGAGATAACACCTTCTCATGGATGTAGCTTTTTTTTAATTATATTTCAATTCAACTTATAACTAGCCATGAGCCCATGACATCTCTCTTTCTCCACTTTTTACTTGTCTCAAAGTATAATTATTGGTAGCAAAATTTTAATGCACAACTGATTAAGAGAATAGGGTATTTGATATGGTAGTTGTGAGATTCTTTTAATACACAACTGATTAAGAGAATATGGTATTTGATATGGTAGTTGTGAGATTATGTTTTTGTGAATATTTAATGGAAGATTACGTTGTTACTGTGATTTGTTATGAAGATGACGGGAGGTTTCTGGTGATAAAAATGGTTATTGAGATATTTTAACAATTAAGTATAATTAATTAGAAAAAAATATAAGTAATAAATAAACCCTAAAAATAAACCTGAATGCTCAGACGGGTGAGTTACGTATTGTGTATTGGGTCGAGTAAGTTTTACCCGGATGCTCCAGTTGGCTTAAATGGCCTCCATGTGGCTCTTCCGTTAACTTGAGGGTATATTTGATCAATAGTAATACGGTAGGGTATTTTTGATCGAAAAAGTATAATGGGGGATAATTTAAAATAATTTTTGATAGTAAAAGGATATTTTTGACCCTTATCCATTTTTTATAACATATATTAACAAGCGATAACATTTAAATAACAGCAAAATATGAGATTAAGCAGAAGACTTAGACAAAATGAACCAAAATAATAAGAAAATTCACATATGCCTCTACCTAGAAACTGTTGTCACAACATTCACGGACTACTAAGAGTACTACATACAACTGTTTGAAAGAAAGTAACACTGTCTGTCTTGAATACAAGAGATAACAGAACATAATAAAAGATAGAGGAGACGCCGGGCCTGCGGACGCTGCTTGACCAAATGCTGCTCCGGTATCTGCACATAAGTGCAGAGTGTAGCATCAGCACAACCGACCCCATGTGCTGGTAAGTGCCTGGCCTAACCCCGGCGAAGTAGTGACGAGGCTAGGACTAGACTCTAAATAAACCTGTCAAGTTTTATATATATATACACACACACACACACACACACACACATCAGAAAGATAGGCGGAAATAAACTATTAAAATTGGGGAGGGAAACATGCTTCAGGGGTAGCAGATAAAACATGATCTCAAGAGAATAATAAGGAAACCAACAATTTAAATTCTAACACGGATAAGGAAAAATAAAGGTAGATTTCACTTTCAGTACACATCTTGTTACAGGCGTGCTACCCGATCCCATTTCTCATATCTTGTTGTAGGCGTACCACTCGCTCATATTTCAGTAAATCTTGTGGTAGGCTTACCACCCGCTCTCATTTCATCAAATCTTGTGGTAGGCGTACCACCCGCTCCCATTTCATCAAATCTTGTGGTAGGCGTACCACTCGCTCCCATTTTAAGCCAACACCAAATCACAAGGAAATCCCAGCAAGGGAACAAAAGTAATATAATAATTTTCTTGCAAGGGAACAAAAGCAATATAATAACTTCCCGGCAAGGGAAACAATAATATCAAAACAAACATCCCGGCATGGGAGAATCAATTATAATCAATCTTAACTCAACTCCTACTCAACTCAATTAATACCAATACTCAGCCATAAATATGTTCTATGAAAATAAACCAAATCCTTGCTCAAGTTCGAGGATCATCAATTAATGCATCCGTAGAATCATTTAAGAACACAACAAATATCAATTTAAGACTCACGGTCATGCTCGACACTAGCGTATAGATACGCATCACCATGCCTATACGTCGTACTCAACAAGAAATAATTAGCAAATATGACTCAACTCCTAATCCCTCAAGCTAAGGTTAGACCAGACACTTACCTCAAACTTCCACGGCCAACTCAAGCCTCAAACACCGCCTTTCCTTTCGAATTTGGCTCCAAGACAATCGTATCTATACATAATCGACTTAATAACATCAATAAATGCTAAACAATCCAATTCCAATGTCTAATTATAGCTTTCTAATCATTCTTTCCCAAAATCCAAAAAATGACCCCCGCTTGGTCAAAACACGATGTTCGAACCAAAATCCGATCACTCATTCACCAACGAGCCCGAATATACAATTTGTTCCAAAATTCAACCCCAAAATGAGGTCTAAATCATAATTAATCAAAAATTCCTAACTCTACCCAAGTGCCTAATTTCTTACGCTTAATTACATGATTTAAGCATAGAAATCTAATCGGTGTTAATGAAAAATAAAAAAAATGAGTCTAAGATTACATACCTATGAATTGGTTGTGAAATCCTCTTTCAAAAATCGCCCAAATTGGTGTTAAGATGAGGAAGTTATGAAATTTTGAATGAATCCCGAAATGGCTTATGTTTTAAGTGCTGGGCGACAGTGTTGATCGCGTTAGCGAGAACACTGTCGCGATCACGAAGGGCTGCCAGTAAGTGGAATTACGCGATCACGAGTCCTTCCATGCGTTCGCGAAGGATTGGCCCCTCTGACCTTCGCGTTTGGGACAAGCGTACACGTTCGTGTAGAAGAACGACCATATCCCAGCCCCCTCCAATTAACACTACGTGTTCGCGTCACACGGGTCGCGTTCGCGATGAGCAAATCCCCCAGAGCTCCGCATTCGCGACAGTGGCTTCTCGTTTGCAATGGACATATCCACTCCTATCCCCATTTACCTTATGCGATCGCGATGAACAACATGCTTAAGTCTAAAACTTCCCGAATCACATCCGAAACACACCCGAGCCCTCGGGGCTCCTATCCAAACACACGTACTAACTCAACAACATCATACGAAGTTATCCGTGCGATCAAATCGCCAAAATAACCTCAATTACACCGAATCAAACCTCAAAATCAAAGAGTTTTTCCCAAACTTCATAAAACATCAACTCTAACAATTGAGGTCCGAATCACGTCAAACGAACTCCGTTTTTCATCAAATTTCAGAGAAATATCTTAAATCATATATAAGACCTATACCGGGTGCCTGAACCAAAATACGGGCCCGATACCATCATGTTCTAATCAGATTTCATTTCCAATTTTCTTAAATAATTTCTGAAAATAATTTTCGTTAAAAATTCATTTCTCGGGTTTCGGACCTCGAAATTCGATTCTGGGCATACGCCCAAGCCCCATATCAAGTCAAATTAGCTCATATTATAATCAAAATTTATCACTTTTCATAGATTTTCATATTTAAGCTTTTCGGCTATGCGCCCGGACTACGCACGCAAATCGAGACGACTCTAAATGAGGTTTTCAAGGAGACACATAATTCAATTAAAAGGTCATCACAATTTATATGTTGTAAATAGGATTTACGAAAAGAACTAATTAATAGGCTTATGAGTCATCTAGCACCCCTTATTATTGGTGGACCCGACCCAACAATATTTTTTAACACACTGGTTACTAATCCGGAAAAGTTTATAACAAAAATTTCTGAATTCAAAATAGAAAATCTTAATTTCAATAATGGGACGTTGTAAGTTGCTTAACAAAATTATGTGCAACACTTGCACATGTCGTGCACAGGTCGGCATGGATATAGATTTGTAGTTTCAGGAGCTCTTTGCTAGGAATTGAACGATTGGTGTTGTTTGATTTACTAATTAATTAGTTATGTGATAATAATACACTTAAAAAAATTATAATTGAGAAAAAAATGCACGTGCAATGCACGAAATGCACATGCAACGCACGGGATGCATGCACGACGCACGAGATGCACATGCAATGCACGAATAAACTTATAATATTATTTAAAAAAAAGAAGGGATGTAAAATTATTATATATAAAAGATAAGGTAAAGGATAAAATAGGATTATTTAATAAGATGGAACGGCTAGGTGAGAGGAAAGAAATAAAGTAACGACGCGATCAAACCAAATCGGTCGCTCCATAAAGTATATAAGAATAAAAAAAATATTATATTTAACGTAGTACAATACAATACAATACAATAGATAACAATCATCCAAACAAGCTATTAGTTCCTTTTCAATAATAGGAAAGTTATTTTATTTTGTCTTACCTTTTGTGTGTTACGCACCTATACGGAAAAAAAAAAAAAGATAAACAATAAAGTATCATATAGAATCTGTCCAGATCCAAGTACAAATGTCACTTACTTCCCCCGATTTTGATATAATCTGTCTATTAAGATGTCCGTTCACGTCTCACAAATATATTGTGGTAGTAATAAAAGGATGTTTAATTTACACTTTAAGCTTTAATACTCTCTCACTTCAGCAATATTCCACTACTTGCAACAATAAAACTCAAAAAAGAAGTAATAAATGAATTTTTGTTTATCTGAAATGTTACCTATTCACAAAAAAAAGAAATAGAAAAAAAAAAGCCAGTTTGCCAGAACAATTACTAATATTTGGAACAGGAAATAGTAAACGTTGAAATAATTATCTGACCAACTTTCGTCGAAAATTGCATTGTATATATGGATAAAATATTAAATTTTAATAGTATATAACATATATTAAACACTTTTTATCGGGAATCGTTTTTACTTATTTCAAGTTAGTGGATTGCCTTTCTTAGCTTAATTTGTATTATGAAACAAAGACTTCGAAATTAGCAAAATCTAACTGTGGTTTTTTTTTTTTTAAACTCTCCCAAATTAGGAGGATTTATAGTGTTTCCACACTTTAAATGTGGTTTTAATTTTAGGTTAGTGGGAATCAGTCATGACAATAAAATCCTCATACGTGTTCGTAAAATTATTCAGAACGGATTTTTTTTCTTCATGATAACATGTTAGTATTTTATTAAGTTAGCCAAAACGGATCAACTTTTCTATTTTGGAATTTACACATTTTCTTTAATTTTGTTCAATAAGTCAAACTCATCATTTAATAACATTTAGATAACTTAAAAAAAAACATATTCATTGATATAAGATACACGCGCAAAGCGCGTACCCTAAGACTAGTTATATTAAAAGCACGAAGACTTTTAGCGAAATGTCGTTCGCCTTTTTACCCTTTAAAAATTAACTATTTTATCCAGTATTAATTAACTTAATACTGGATAAAATAGTCATTTAAATTATATTCTTACTATTTAGGACTTTGAAATAATTAATGAACTAGTATGTAGAAAATAGGACTTGAAATTCAAGATACTCGAACTCCATAAATACTCCCCCAACTCGATTGCTACGTTAGGATTCCTTCAAAGTCTTTAATCGGCGGAAAAAAGAAATCAGAGAAGGTATTTACATGTTTATTTATGTTCCCTTGTTATTTAATTTATTCTACTCAATTTATTATTTATTGTTTTCCTAAAATTATTTTTACCAAGATTAATCAACTTAACTATGCTTAATTTGTCGGACAAATAAAATTATGATTCGATCTGGTTGGTCATCACAATTTTTGTACGTATATGTTGAAACTCCAATTAACTACTTTAATTGGAGCTCGTATGTGATTACCCAAAAGGTCATATGTCACGACCCGGATTTCCCACATTCGAGAGTCGTGATGGTGCCTACTAATGGGAGCTAGACAAGCCAAGTTTAATTACTTTTTCATTAACAACATGATCCTCTTTAACAATTATCGGTAATAATATAAAAGCAACGGAATTAATTAAGTAAGCGGAATTCTTAAATTAAAGAGACTGAGTAGGAATGCGGAAAATTCAACATAAGCCTCTACCCAAAACGGGTGTCACAACACTCACGAACTACTAAGAGTACTAAATACAATGTCTGAAAGAAATATAACTGTTTGTCTCGAGTACAAGGAGATAACAGACTAAAATAAAGGATAGAGGAGACGCCGGGCCTGCGGACGCCTGCAAGGCTACCTCGGTGTCTCGCTGAACTGAAGGTTGGTTCCCGTGCTACTGCTGTTGCTGTCCAAAACCCGGATCTGTGCAAAAGAGCACAGAGTGTAGTATCAGCACAACCGACCCATGTGTTGGTAAGTGTCTGGAATAACCCCGGCGAGGTAGTGACGAGGCTAGTATCAGACTCTAGATAAAAACCTGTGCAGTTATATAGTATATTGTAGAAAATAAACAAGTAATGAGCAGTTATAAGGGAAGGTGGTACATGCCTCGGGGAAACAGTCAAACTTAGCAGAAATTGAATAACATATGAAGGAACAATACAATGTCTAAAACCATATGATAGCACTGCTGTTGCGGCGCACAACCCGATCCGTACTTTTAAATATAACTGTTGCGGCGTGTAACCCGATCCATACGTTTAACCACAACTGTTGCGGCGTGCAACCCGACCCAATAAGTATAACATATACCTGTTGCAGCATGCAACCCGATCCATTCTAATTTATATTGCGGCGTGCAACCCGATCCACTATAGCGTATGTTGCAGCGTGCAACCCGTTCCAAATATACATAACTTACCATAACCACAACCACAAACCTCGGTAGAGGATAAATCGTAAAATACTCTATCCCGGCAAGGGAACTCAACAGTACAAGTATACTCATCCGGCAAGGGAGAACCATCTATAACCAATCTCAATTCGAACTTTAGCATTTCTATTAACACCATTTCTAACTCATAATTAACTTCCACAAAAATAAGCTAAACCTTGATTAAATACACAAGTCTACTTACTATTTCATCCATAGTATTATTCAAGAATACAACAATGTCAATTTAGGACTCACGGTCATGCTCGACACCGACATATAGATACTCGTCACCATGCCTATACGTCGTACTCCACAAGAAATACATAACAAATATGAATCAACTCCTAATCCCTCAAGCTAAGGTTAAACCGAACACTTACCTCGATGCTTTGAACTCAATTCAAGCCTCAGCTATAGCTTTAACCCGTGATTCCACCTCCAATCCGCTCGAATCTAGCCACAAGTTACTTAATTACATTAATAAACACTAAATGAATCAACCCCAATGTTTGAAAATGAGTTTTAAAAGGTTTTACCCAAAAAGGTCGAAAATGCCCCCGGTCCCACGTGGTCAAAACCCGAGGTTCGAACCAAAACCCGATTACCCATTCCCCCACAAACCCAAATATATAATTTTTTTTGAAATCAGACCTCAAATTGAGGTCCAAATTCCCATTTTTAGAAAAAACTAGGTTCTACCTAAAACCCCCAATTTCACCCATGAAAATCCTTGATTTTTAATTGAAAACATGTTAAATAATGTTAATGATGGAAAGAAATGAGTAAAACTCAACTTACAAATAATTTGGAAGAAGTCTTGTTCTTGGAAAATCGCTTAAGTGTGTTTGGGTTTTGAAAGAATGGTAAAAATGGTTCAAAATTCGACCAAGTATAAAATATGCAGGCCTCAGATGTAGGAATTGCAAAACCATGTTCGCAATTGCAAACTCTTAGCAAGTCAGGGCTTTTTCGCATTTGCGAACAAACAGTCATATTTGCAATTTCAAGCCATCCGAGCGTACTTCGCATTTGCGAAGGGCGTCCTCGCATTTGCGATCATAGAGGTTTTCAGCGAGCGTCACATTTGCGACATAAACTTCACATTTGCGAAGGAGGTTGCCCAGGTCACCTTTCGCTTTTGCGATAGCAGGCTCGCAATTGCGATCTTGCATTTGCAAGACAGGCTTCACAATTGCGAAGCCTGCAGGTCTGAAACACCAGCAAATTTTTCAAAGTTAAAAACGCACTCGTGGCCTATCCAAAACTCACCCGAACCCTCAGGGTTCCAAATAAAATATAAACACAACCTAAAAAATATACTACGGACTTATTCGTGCGATGAAATCGCCAAAATAACATCATATACATCGAATTAAGCCTCAAAATCCATGATTCCTTCCAAATTTTCATAAAACATCATATTTCTATTTTGAGTCTGAAACACGTCAAACGACGTCAGTTTTCAACCAAACTTTACAAAAAGTGCTTAAATCATATATAAGACTTGTACCGGGCGCCAGAACCAGAATATGAGACCGATACCATAGTCTTCTACTCAAATTTCATTTCCAATTTCCTTAATTATTTTCAGAAAATAATTTCACACAAAAATTCATTTCTCGGGCTTGGGACCTCGGAATTCGATTCCGGGCATACGCCCAAGTCCCATAGTTTCTTATGGACCCTCCGAGACCGTCAAATTACGGGTCCGGGTCCGTTTACCCAAAATTTTGACCGAAGTCAAATTTATTTATTTTTATATCAAAATTTAGCATTTTTTTCACGAAATTCATATTTAAGCTTTCCGGCTACATGCCCAAACTATGCACGCAAATCGAGGCAACCCTAAATGAGGTTTTCAAGGCCTCAGAAGTACATAATGGGTAAGAAAATAAGTGATGACCCTTTGGGTCGTCACATTCTCCACCTCTAAAACAATTGTTCGTCCTCAAACGGACAAAAGAAAGAAGTACCTGAGTCAGGACAAAGATGAGGATAACGACTCCGCATATCAGACTCGGACTCCCAGGTCGATGCCTGAGGAGGCTGACCTCTCCACTGAACACGAACAGAAGGAAAAGTCTTGGATCTCAACTGACGAACCTGCCGGTCTAGAATAGCTACCAGTTCCTCGTCATAAGACAAGTCCTTGTCCAACTGGACAATGCTGAAATCTAACACGTGGGCAGGATCGCTGTGATACCTCCGAAACATGGATACATGAAAAACTAGATGCACGACTGATAAGCTAGGCGGCAATGCAAGTCTATAAGCCACCTCTCCCACTCGATCAAGAATCTCAAACGGACCAATCAACCTAGGGCTAATCTTGCCCTTCTTCCCAAATCTCATCACTCCCTTCATAGGCGACACTCGGAGCAATACGCGCTCACCAACCATAAAAGCTACATCTCGAACCTTGCGGTCTACATAGCTTTTTTCCCTAGACTGAGCTGAACGAAGCCTATCCTAAATGATCTTGACCTTGTCCAAGGCCTCCTGAACCAAATATGTACCTAACGACCGATCCTCTCCCGGATCAAACCATCCAACCGGAGACCGACACCGCCTACCATATAAATCCTCATAAGGAGCCATCTGGATGCTCGACTGGTAGCTGTTGTTGTAGGCAAACTCTGCTAAAGGCAAGAACTGATCCCACAAAACTCCAAAGTCAATAAAACAAGCTCGGAGCATATCCTTTAAAATATGAATAGTCCGCTCGGACTGCCAATCCGTCTGGGGATGAAATGATGTGCTCAACTCAACCCGTGTGCCCAACTCTCACTGAATTGCTCTCCAGAAGCGCAAGGTAAACTGCGTACCCCGGTCCGAAATGATAGATGTCGGCACACCATGAAGGCGAACAATCTCCCAGATGTAAATCTCAGCAAATCTCTCGGATGAATAGGAGACTGCCACAGGAATGAAATGCGCTGACTTGGTCAACCTATCAACAATGACCCAAACTGCATCGAACTTCTTTCGAGTCAATGAAGTCCAGTAATGAAGTCCATAGTGATCCGCTCCCACTTCCACTCGGAAAGCTCAATCCTTTGAAATAAACCACGATGCTCATACTTAACCTGCTGACAATTCAAACAACGAGCCACATATGCTACAATATCCTTCTTCATTCTACGCCAACAATAATGCTGCCGCAAGTACTGATACATCTTCGCGGCGCCCAGATGAATAGATTATCGGGAACCATGGGCCTCCTTTAAAATCAACTCTCGAAGCCCATCCACATCAGGCACACAAACTCGTCCCTGCAATCTCAAAACTCCATTATCATCTAAGGTAACATGCCTGGCACCTCCGCGCTGCACCATGTCTCTAAGGACACACAAATGGGGATCATCAAATTGCCGATCACGGATACACTCCAATAATGAAGAACGAGTGGCCGTGAAAGCCAAAACACAATTGGGCTTAGAAACATCCAGTCTCACGAACTGATTGGCCAAAGCCTGAACATCCAAAGCAAGCGGCCTCTGATTGACCGGAACATAAGTAAGACTACCCATACTGGCTGATTTCCTACTCAAAGCATCGGCCACCACATTGGCCTTCCCCGGGTGATATAAAATGGTGACATCATATTCATTCAACAAATCCAACCACCTCCTCCGCCTCAAATTCAACTCCTTTTGGTTGAACAAGTACTGAAGACTCTTGTGATCAGTGAACACCTCACATGCCACGCCATACAAATAGTGCCTCCAAATCTTCAATGTATGAACAATAGTTGCCAACTCCAAATCATGAACTGGATAGTTCTTCTCATGAATCTTTAATTGCCTCGAAGCATAGGCAATAACCTTGCCCTCCTGCATCAACACCACACAAGGCCCAATACGGGAGGCATCACAATAGACTGTATAAGGCCCTAATCCTGTGGGAAAAACCAATACCGGTGCCATGGTCAGAGCTGTCTTGAGCTTCTGAAAGCTCGCCTCACACTCGTCCGACCATCTGAACTGGGCACCCTTCTGGGTCAACTTGGTCATCGGGGCTACAATAGATGAAAACCACTCCACAAACAGATGATAGTAGCCTGCCAATCCCAAGAAACTCCGAATCTCTGTAGCTGATACTGGTCGAGGCCAATTCTTGATTGCCTCAATCTTCTTCGGGTCCACCTGAATACCCTCTGCTGATACAACGTGACCTATAAATGCAACTAAACTCAGCCAGAACTCACACTTGGAGAACTTGGCATATAGCTGACTATCCCTCAGAGTATAAAGAATCACTCTAAGGTGCTGCTCGTGATCCTCCTGGCTGCGGGAGTATATCAATGTATCATTAATAAAGACTATCATGAACAAGTCCAAATAAGGCCTGAACACTCGGTTCATCAACTCCATAAATGCTGCTGGGGCATTGGTCAACCCAAATGACATGACCAAGAACTCATAATGCCCGTACCGAGTGCGGAAGGCAGTCTTAGGAACATCAGATGCCCTAATCCTCAACTGATGGTAGCTAGATCTTAAGTCAATCTTGAAGAATACCCTGGCACCCTAAAGTTGGTCGAACAAATCATCAATCCTCGGTAGTGGATACTTATTCTTGATCGTTACCTTGTTCAATTGCCAGTAATCTATGCACATCCTCATTGATCCATCCTTCTTCTTGACAAATAACACCGACACCCCCAAGGCAAAACACTAGGTCTGATGAAACCCTTCTCCAGCAAGTCCTGCAACTGGTCTTTTAGCTCTTTCAACTTCGGCGGGGACATACGATATGGCGGGATAGAAATGGTCTGAGTGCACGGAGCCAAATCAATACAAAAATCAATGTCCCTGTCGGGTGGCATACCTGGCAGGTCTGAAGGGAAAACATCGGGAAACTCCCGGACAATAGGCACAGAATCAATGTGAGGGACCTCAACACTGGAATCAAGAACATAAGCCAAATAGGCCAGACACCCCTTCTCGACCATACGCCGAGCCTTCACGTATGAAATAACGTCGCGGGTAGAATAACCTAGAGTACCTCTCCACTCTAAACGAGGCATACCCGGCAAAGCTAAGGTTACAGTCTTGGCATGGCAGTACAAGATAGCGTGATAGAGTGATAACCAGTCCATCTCCAAAATGATATCGAAGTCAACCATATCTAAGAGCAATAAGTCTGCACGAGTCTCAAGAACCTCAATCACTACAATACAAGAATGATGGACTCGGTCGACCATGATAGAGTCACCCACTGGTGTAGAAACATAAACAAGAACACCCAATGCATTACTAGGCATGACCAAGCACGGTGCAAAATAAGATGAAACATATGAATACATAGACCCTGGATCAAATAGTACCGAAACATCTCGATCACAAACCAGAACCATACCTGTAATGACTGCATCTGAAGCCTCAGCCTCAGGCCTAGCCTGAAGAGCATAATAATGGGGCTGGGCCCCACCACCCTGAACCATATCTCTAGGTTGATCTGCTACTAGCTGTCTTCCACCCCTAGCGGCCTGAGCTCCACCTCTAGGACCTCTACCTCCACCTCTAGCACCTCTACCCCCGCCTCTAGCTGGCTGGGCTGTCTGTGGAACATCTAGTGCCTGAATCATAGGACGGGGACCCTGCTGCTGCGACTGAGTACCCCTCAACCTCGGGCAAGCCCTCCTAATGTGACCATACTTACCACACCCATAAAATCCACCCGAATGTTGTGGTTGAGGAAACTGAGGCCGACCCTGGCGACCTGAATGACCTCTACGGAAACTCTAAAGTGGCGGTGCACTGATAGGAGATGGCGGTGCACTGAATGGTTGCTGATTAGAATAGTGTGCATGAGAACCACGACCACCTGATGCACCGTGAGAGACCTGGAGAGCTGACTAAAAAGGCCTAGGAGGATGGCCTCTACTATATGAATCTCTACCTCTAGACGAGGTACCACTGAATCTGCCAGAATGATGGGCTCTCTTGTCTCCCCCATGACCACCCCCCTATGATAGTACCATTTCAATCCTACGAGCCACATTGGCCGCCTCCTGAAAAGTGGTATCACCCTCGCCTCTCTAGCCATCTGGAGACGAATCGGCTGAATGAGTCCATCAATAAACCGTCTCACTCTCTCTCTCTCTCAGTGGGGAGTATAATAAGGGCATGGCGGGCTAAGTCAATGAACTTGGTCTCATACTGGGTGACCGTCATGGAACCCCGCTGGAGGCACTCAAACTGCCTCTGATAAGCCTCTCTCTGAGTAACGGGGAGAAACTTCTCCAAAAATAACTGTGTGAACTGCTCCCATGTCAAGGCTACTTTTGGCCTAGCTAAGCAAAAATCCCTCCACCAAATCTTGGCGGATCCAGACAGGCGAAATGTAGCAAAGTCAACCCCATTAGTCTCAACGATCCCCATGTTCCGAAGAACCTCATGACAACTATCCAGGTAATTATGGGGACCCTTAGTAGATGCACCACTGAATGTAGATGTGAAAAGCTTGGTGAACCTATCCAGCCTCCACAAAGAATCTGCGGACATAGCTGCTCCATCACCGGTCTGAGCAACCACTCCTGGCTGAACTGCCATAGCTGGCTAAACCACTGGAATCTAAACTTAGAAGCTACCTACTCCGGAGTACGTGTAGCAGGAGTCTGGGATCCTTCTCCAGCCTGAGAAGTGGCTAGTGCTATAGGAAGCAATCCTGCCCGGGTGACACTCTCCATGAGGCCCACCAATCGAACCAGAGCGCCCTGAAGAACTGGGGTAGCAATAAACCCCTTTGGGACCTGAGCTGGGTCCACCGAAGCTGCACGGGGCTGAGCTCTAGCCCTACCTCGGCCTCTAGCATGACCTCAACCTTTCCCTTTGCCCCTAGTGGGAGCTGCCTGGGGCTCAAACTGCTGATCGGTAGATGAGGAAGCGCGTGTTCTCACCATCTGTGAAAGAACAGAGTAGAAATTCAATTAGCATTGAGAAACCAAACTGCATGACAAGGACGAACAAATGTGAAACTTTTCCTAACTCGGTAGCCTCTGGGGTATATATACAGACGTCTTCATACCGATCCCTCAGACTCTACTAAGCTTGTCCATGAGTTGTGAAACCAATGTAACCTAGAGCTCTGACACCAACTTGTCACGACCCGGATTTCCCACGTTTGGGAGTCATGATGGCGCCTACTAATGGGAGCTAGGCCAGCCAAGTTTAATTACTTTTTCATTAACAACATGATACTTTTTAACAATTATCGGTAATAAGATAAAAGCAACAGAATTAATTAAGTAAGCAGAACTCTTAAATTAAAGAAACTGAAACTGAGTAGGAATGCAGAAAATTCAACATAAGCCTCTACCCAAGACTGGTGTCACAACACTCACGAACTACTAAGATACTAAATACAATGTCTAAAATAAATATAACTGTTTTTCTCGAGTACAAGGAGATAACAAACTAAAATAAAGGATAGAGGAGACGCCGGGCCTGCGGACGCCTGCAAGGCTACCTTGGTGTCTCGCTGGACTGAAGGATGGCTCCCGTGCTACTGCTGCTGCTGTCCAAAACCTGAATCTGTGCAAAAGAGCACAGAGATTAGTATTAGCACAACCGACCCCATGTGCTGGTAAGTGTCTAGCCTAACCCCGGCGAGGTAGTGACGAGGCTAGTACCAGACTCCAGACAAAAACCTATGCAGTTATATAGTATATTACAGAAAATAAACAAGTAATGAGCAGTTATAAGGGAATGGGGTACATGCCTCGGGGAAACAGTCCAACTTAGAAGAAATTGAATAACATACGAAGGAATATTACAATGTCTAAAACCATATGATAACATTGTCGTTGTGGCGCGCAACCCGATCCATACTTTTAACTATAACTGTTGTGGCGTGCAACCCGATCCATACGTTTAACTACAACTGTTATGGCGTGCAACCCGACCCAATAACTATAATATATACCTGTTGCGGCGTGCAACCCGATCCATTCTAATTTATGTTGCGGCATGCAACCCGATCCACTATAGCGTATGTTGCGGTGCGCAACCCGTTCAAAATATACATAACTTATCATTACCACAACCACAAATCTCGGTAGAGGATCAATCATAAAATACTTTATCTCGGCAAGGGAACTCAATAGTACAAGTATACTCATCCGGCAAGGGAGAAGCATCTATAACCAATCTCAATTCGGACTTTACCATTTCTATTAACACCATTTCTAACTCATAATTAACTTCCACAAAACTAAGCTACACCTTGCTCAACAACACAAGTCTACTTACTATTTCATCCATAGTATTATTCAAGAACATAACAATATCAATTTAGGACTCACGATCATGCTCGACACCGACGTATAGATACTCGTCACCATGCCTATATGTCGTACTCCACAAGAAACACATAACAAATATGACTCAACTCCTAATCCCTTAAGCTAAGATTAAACCGAACACGTACCTCGATGCTTTGAACTCAACTCAAGTTTCAACTATAGCTTTACCCCGTGATTCCACCTCCAATCTGCTCGAATCTAGCCACAAGTTACTTAATTACTTTAATAAACACTAAATGAATCAACCCCAATGTATGAAAATGAGTTTTAAAAGGTTTTACCCAAAAAGGTCAAAAATGCCCCCGGGCCCACGTGGTCAAAACCCGAGGTTCGAACCAAAACCCGGTTACCCATTCCCCCACAAACCCAAATATATAATTTATTTCGAAATCAGACCTCAAATTAAGGTCCAAATTCCCAATTTTAAAAAAACCTAGGTTCTACCCAAAACCCCCAATTTCACCCATGAAAATCCTTGATTTTAAGTTGAAAACATGTTAAATGATGTTAATGATTGAAAGAAATAAGTAAAAATCAACTTACAAATGATTTGGAAGAGGTCTTGTTCTTGGAAAATCGCCTAAGTATGTTTGGGTTTTGAAAGAATGGTGAAAATGGTTCAAAATTCGACTAAGTATAAAATATGCAGGCCTCAGATGTGGGAATTGCGAAACCATGTTCGCAATTGCGAACTCTTAGCAAGGCAGGGCTTTTTCGCATTTGTGAACAAACAGTCGCATTTGTGACTTCAAGCCATCCTAGCGTACTTCACATTTGCAAAGGGCGTCCTCGCATTTGCGATCATAAAGGTTTTCAGCGGGCGTCGCATTTGCGACATAAAATTCGCATTTGCAAAGGAGGTTGCCCAGGTCACCTTTCGCTTTTGCGATAGCAGGCTCACAATTGCGATATAATTGCGAAGCCTGCAGGTTTGAAACACCAGCAAATTTTTCAAAGTTAAAAATGCACCCGTAGCCTATCCAAAACTCACTCGAGCCCTCGGGGCTCCAAACTAAATATATATACAACCTCAAAAACATACTACAGACCTATTCGTGCGATCAAATCGCCAAAATAACATCATATACATCGAATTAAGCCTCAAAATCCATGATTCCTTCCAAATTTTCATAAAATATCAAATTTCCATTTAAAGTCCGAAACACGTCAAACAATGTCCGTTTTCAACCTAACTTTACATAAAGTGCTTAAATCATATATAAGACTTGTACCAGGCACTGGAACCAGAATACAGGACCGATACCATAGTCTTCTAATCAAATTTCATTTCCATTTTCCTTAATTATTTCTAGAAAACTATTTCACACAAAAATTTATTTCTTGGGCTTAGGACCTCGGAGTTCGATTCCGGACATACGCCCAAGTCCCATATTTTCCTATGGACCCTCCGGGACTGTCAAATCACGGGTCCGGGTCCATTTACCCAAAATGTTGACCGAAGTCAAATTTATTCATTTTAATATCAAATTTTAGTATTTTTCTCACAAAATTCATATTTAAGCTTTCCGGCTACGTGCCCGAACTATGCACGCAAATCAAGGCAATCCTAAATAAGGTTTTCAAGGCCTCAGAAGTACATAATGGGTAAGAAAATAGGTGATGACACTTTGGGTCGTCACATTGTTACTTGTTTTAGAAACAAATCATGTGTTCTGAGGCCTTAAAACTTCCTTTTTACCTCACCTCGATTTGCGTGCGTGGTCCGGACGTATATCCGTAAAGCTTTTATGTGAAAAATATGAGAAATGGAAATTTCTAGAATTAAAATTTGGTTATGGTTGACTTTGGTCAATATTTTGGGAAAACAGACCCGAATCTGTGTTCTGACGATCCTGGAGGTCCGTAGTAAAATTTGAGACTTAGGCGCATGCCCAACAATGAATTCAGAGGTCCCAAGCCGTAGAAATTAATTTTTGAAAGAAATTATTTTGCTGAATTACTTATGAAAGAAAGAAAAGAATTAATATTTGAAACCATTGGTATCGGGCCCGTATTTTGGTTCCAGAGCCCGGTACAAACGTGTTAAAGTATCTAAATGATAACTGTGAAATTTGGTGAAAATGGAGTTTATTTGATATGATTTGGACCTCCGGTTGAAGAGTTATGAACTTTAAGTGTTCTTGATGAAAATGATGAGCTTTGAGATTGAATTCATAGTTTTATATGTTATTTTGATGATTTGATCGCACGAGTAAGTCCGTATGATATTTTTAGACATGTTTGGTTTGGATCCCCGAGGGCTCGGGTGAGTTTTGGATAGGCCACTAAGTGGATTTAGACTTAGAACATAGCTGTTGTAGGTTCAGAGAAGTTGCAGGTCTCTGAACCAGCCTATGCGGTCCCTAGTGGTTTCTTACGATCGCGGAAGGGACTTTGAGGCCGCACTCGATTTCTTGCGGTCGGCGGTGGAGCTCCGCGGCCGCAGTCCTTTTTGTGCGGTCTGCGGAGAGGGTATGAGAGGAGTATATTTAAACGAGACCTTCAGTTATTTTTCACTTTACTAAACCCTAAAAGCATAAGAGGCGATTTTCCAAACACTCTTTCTTCTCCAAAATATTAGTAAGTGATTTCTAACTTATTTCTTTCACTCTTTAACTTCCTTTAATAAGATTTCATCCTAGAATCTAGGGTTTTCATGGTGGAATTGGGAATATTAGGTAAAACCTAAGAATATTGAAATTTGGGGATTTAGACCTCAAATTGAGATTGGATTCCAAAACCAATTATATATCCAGGCTCCGGGGTGAATGGGTAATCGGGGTTTGGTCTGAATTTCGAGTTTGGACCAAGCGGGCCCGGGGTCGATTTTTTGACTTTTGGGAAAATCTTCATAAAACCTATTTTCCTGCATTAGAATTGATTCATTTAGAATTTATTTATATTGTTAAGTAAATTATGGCTAGATACAAGCGAGTTGGTGGTGAAATCAAGAGGTAAAATGGAAGTTGAGGCTTAATTATGTTCGTGGCTTTGAGGTAAGTGTTTGGTCTAACCTTAGCTTGAGAGATTAGGAGTCGAGTCCTATTTGCTATGTTTTATTTCTTGAGTACGATGTATAAGCATCGTGACAAGTATATATACGTTGGTCTCAAGCATGCCCGTGAGTTTTATACTATGATTGATGTGACTCCGTTTGTGTTGTTCATGCCTTATGTGATGATTTCTATTGTTGATCAAAGCTTGTGGAAGTGATATTAGTATTTGAACATTGAAGAGTGTTGGCTCAAGTTGTAAAATGAAATATGGAAGTGCAATTGGCAATTGAACATTATAGAGCATTGGCTCAAGTTGCGAATTGAGTTGTGAAGTAAATGTGAAAAGGAAAAGAAAATGGAGGATTGTGATATTGTCTCCCTTGTTGGGATGTTGTTGTTTTAAAGTTATCTCCATTGCCGGGATGTTATTGTTTGATGTTATTTCTGTTGCCGGGATTTGATTGTTCCACTATTGTTCCCTTACGGGATTTGATTGTTGTACTATTGTTCCCTTGCCGGAATTTCATTATGATTTTATCTATTTACTTGACCTTATTGCTTGTGATTGTTGTTTGGGTGAGGAAGAGTGTTAAAGAACTAAGGGTGATACCGCGCATTATTTTGGTGAGAGAGTGTTAAAGCACGAAGGGTAATGCCGTGTATGATTTTGTGAGGATTAGTGTATAGGCACGAAGGGTGATGTCGTGCCGCACGATGTACAATTCTGTGCCGATTATATTGATTTTTATGGTGAGGACGAGAGTAAAAGCACGAAGGGTGATGCCGTGCAGATTTTGTTTGATTCTTATGGTGAGGACGAGATTAAAAGCACAAAGGGTGATGTCGTGCACTTGTTTGATTTTTGATTCTTGTTGATAATCGAGTTATGGTGTTCCTTATATTTACCTGATGTCCTTCTGTTATAATTTGATGTTTCCCCCTCCCATCCTTAACTGTACATTCTTGTTTTTATTTTCCGCTGTATATGATTAACTGCACTAGTTTATTTGGTAGCCTAGTCCTAGCCTAGTCACTACTTCGCCGAGGTTAGGCTAGGCACTTACCAGCATATGGGGTCGATTGTGCTGATACTACACTCCGCATTGTGGGCAGATCTCGGTGCAGCAGCTTTCGGACCGTAGCTTTGGGTTGCTGCCTTCAGTCCAGTTGGAGATTCCGAGGTAATCCTGTAGGCGTCCGCAGGCCTTGGCGTCTTCTCCTATCCTTTTATTCTGTTTCTTTTATATATTCCCGAGATAGTGATGTAATAAATCTTTCAGACCTTTATTTGTAGTATTCCTAGACAGTCTATGAAGTTGTGACACCGGTCTTGGGTAGATTATGAATGGATTGATATTGGCATCTTTATTAATATATTACGTTTCAGTCTTTCGCTTTTAAATTTCCGCTATTTATCTAATGTTGATTATTAATTGTTAAAGGAATAAAATGGGAAAAAGGTAAATAATTCACATGGTTGGCTTGCCTAGCTTTCACTAGTAGGCACCTTTACGACTCCCGAGGGTGGAAAATCCAGGTCGTGACAAGTTGGTATGAGAGCTCTAGGTTACTTAGGTCTCACAATTCACAGACAAGCTTTGTAAAGTTCGAGGAATCGGTACAGAGACGTATGTATTTATCCCCTAAATGCTACAGAGTTAGAAAAAAATTCACATCTATTCTTTCATGTCGTGCAGTTTGGTTTTTCAAACCTAATTGAATTTTAACTCTGTTCTTTCGTAGATGGCGAGAACACATGCTTCCTCATCCACCAATCAGCAGCTCGAGCCCCTAGCAGCAGCTCCCACGAGGGGCAGAGGGAGAGGCCGAGGCCGTGCTAGAGGGCGAGGCTGAGGCCGTGCTAGAGGATGGGGCAGGGGTAGAGCTCAACCCAAAGCAGCAACACCAGTGGCGGAGCCTATGGTTGAGTTTGACGATGAGGTTGCGGCCCAGGAAGTTCCGGTGGGCCCAGCTTAGGTCCCAGAGGGGTTCATTGCTACCCCAATACTTCAAGTTTCAGACTCTAGCATCTCAGCCAGTTGGAGCAGTTCAGCTGGGTGTGGTAGCTCAGACCAGTGATGGAGCAGCTATGTCTGCCGATGCTTTGTGGAGGTTGGACAAGTTCACTAAGCTCTTCACTACCACTTTCAGCGGTGCATCTTCTGAGGATCCCCAAGATTATCTAGACAGCTGTCATGAGGTTCTCAGGAACATGGGGATAGTGGAGACAAATGGGGTCGACTTTGCTACTTTTTGCCTGTCACTCAGAGAGAGATCTATCAGAGGAAGTTTGAGTGTGTCCAGCAGGGTTCTATGACTGTCACTCAGTACGAGCCCAGATTCATTGACTTGGCCCACCATGCTCTTATCATACTTCCCACCGAGAGAGAGAGGGTGAGGAGGTTCATTGAGGGACTCATTCAGCCTATTCGACTTCAGATGTCTAAGGAGGCGGGGAGTGAGATTTCTTTTCAAGAGGCGGCCAATATGGCCAGGAGAGTTGAGATGGTTCTATCGTAGGGGGGTGGTCAAGGGTCTAACAAGAAGCCTTGTCATTCAGGCAGATTTAGTGGTGCCTCGTCTGGAGGTAGGGATTCGTATGGTAGAGGCCTTCCTCCTAGGCCTTTCCAGTCAGCACTTAAGGTTTCTCACGATGCTTCAGGTGGCCATGGTTCTCATATGCAATATCCCGATCAGCAGTCTTACAGTGCACCACCAGCTCCTATTAGTGCACCACCGCTCCAGAGTTTTCGGGGTGGTCATTCAGGTCGGCAGGGTTAGCAGTCTTAGAAGCCGAGGGCTTGTTATACTTGTGGTGAGATGGGTTCCCATGCCATGGTTCAGGCACCAAGTGTTCCACAGCCCGCCCAGCCAGCTAGAGATGGAGGCCAGCCTGTAGCATGCCATCCTAGAGATGTTGTTTAGAATGGTGGGGACCAGCCCCGATGTTATGCTCTTCCAGCCAGGCCTAAGGCTGAGGCTTCCGATGCAGTTATCACAGGTACTGTTTTGGTTTGTAGTAGAGATGCTTCTGTTCTATTTTATCCAGGGTCTACGTGCTCCTATGTGTCATCTTATTTTGCACCGTATCTGGTCATGCGTAGTGATTCTTTGAGTGCTCCTGTATATGTGTCTAAGCCGGTTGGTGATTCTATTGTGGAAGATCGTATCCACCGTTCATGTATAGTTGTGACTGGGGGTCTTGAGACTCGTGTTGATTTGTACTTCTGGATATGGTTGATTTTGATGTCATATTGGGGATGGAGTGGACTGGTTATCCCCTTACCACGCTATCTTGAACTACCATACCAAGACTGTGACCTTAGCCTTACCGGGTTTGCCTCGTTTAGAGTGGGGAGGGACTCCTGGTCATTCTACCCGTAGTGTTATCTCATATATAAAGGCTTGATGAATGGTCGAAAAGGGGTGTTTGGCCTATTTGGCCTATGTTCGTGATTCTAGTGCTGAGGTTCGTTCTATTAATTCTATGCCTATTATTCGTGAGTTTTCATCTATTGCAACCCCGCTGACCAGGTTGACCCAGAAGGGTGACTAGTTCAGGTGGTCGGACGAGTGTGAGGCAAGATTTCAGAAGCTCAAGACAGCTTTGACTATGACATCGGTGTTGGTTTTGCCCATAGGTTCACGACCATATACAGTTTATTGTGATGCATCTTGTATTAGACTTGGTGTGGTGTTGATGCAGGAGGGCAAGGTTATTTTTTACACTTCGTGAAAGTTAAAGATTCATAAGAAGAATTATTCAGTTCATGATTTGGAGTTAAAAGCCATTGTTCACGCATTGAAGATTTGGAAGCATTATCGTTTGGCGTGCCATGTGAGGTGTTCACGGATCACAAGAGTTTGCAATACTTGTTCAAGTAGAATGAGCTAAATTTGAGGCAGAGAAGGTGGTTGGAGCTATTAAATGACTATGATATCACCATCTTATATTATCCGGGAAAGGCCAATGTGGTGGCCGATGCTTTGAGTAGGAAGTCAGCCAGTATGGGCAGTCTTGCATATATTCCGGTCGGTGAGAGACCGCTTGCTTTGGATGTTCATGCTTTGGCCAATCAGTTCGTGAGGTTGGATGTTTATGAGCCCAACTGTGTGTTAGCTTGCATAGTCACTCATTCTTCTTTATTGGAGCGTATCTGAGATTGGCAATATGATGATCCTCATTTGTGTGTCCTTAGGGACACGGTGTAGCACCGAGGTTCCAGGAAAATTACATTAGGAGATGATGGAGTTTTGAGGCTACTGATAACTAGGGATTTTGATACATTTTATACTCCTTCTTGCTTAAGTTTTGATTAGAAATGTGTACAAAATAGTCCCAAAGGCTCACAAGTTGTGCTTAATTGCAGGTTTGATCAACAAGGTGACAAGATATCAAAGATCATGTCAAAGAGGAGTGAAAATTGCACAAGTACCAAGACAAGACAAAGCTCAGGAAAAACAAGGCCAGTGCGTCCGCACACCATTCTATGCGGTCCGCACAAGTGATGTTCAGAGAGTGTGCATTTCCAGGCCAACAGGCATTGCGGCCACATGGGGATTGTGCGATCCGCATTGAGTTTACTGCGGACACACTCGATTTAGTGCGGTCCGCAAAGCCATAGTTCAGAGAAGTTCCAGTTCCAAGTTTGAAGTCCAATGTGGTCTGCACTCCATTTCATACGGACCGCACTAGAAGCCACCGCGTCCGCACTCAATTTTGTGTGATCCGCATTTCCCGATTTTAGAGAGCTGGAGTTTTAAGTCAAGAGCCTTAGTGCGTCCGCACGTGATTTTGTGCGGTCAGCACTAGCCCCGCAAGGGTATTTTCAGCTTAGTATAAATAGCTTCTTTTCCTATTTTTAGGTCATCAGATAGTTTTTGTACTGAGCTACGCTAGTGACTTCCGTTCCTTTAGCTATTTTGGGCAATTTTAGCTTCATTTCAACATTGAATCTTCCAGTTTATCTTAGAAATTAATTCATATGAGTTTTTCTTCATCTATTTCTTTGTTTTCTTCTCAAATTATGAGTAGCTAGACCCATAAGCTAGGGTTGTGGCTCAACCCTAGTGTGGATAATTGATGGGTCTTGTGTTTTAGGGCTAGATTGACTATGGGTGTTTGATATTTGGGCTAATTTCATGTTTAATTGCTGAATTGGTGGTTGCAAATACTAGTTTGTGTTTAGTTGACTTTGGTTTTTCTTGAGAAAGAGAGCCTAAGTCTCCGAAATTGGTCCAACAAGGAATTGGTGCATACTCAAGAGATTGATAGCCCCAATTAAAGGGTTAAACCTAGAGATAGTGATACCCGACTTGAACCTTGATTGTTTGTGCAAATTTGCATACACAATTGGTTTTGAGAAAGTCAATTCGGGCAAAATCACTCGAACCACCGAGAGGTGTAGAGTGGGTAGAATCGTGCAACGGTTATATCATACTCCCCAAATGTGTCAATCATGCCTTAGACTCAAGTATCCGTCAATTGACCACCTAGGTGAAAGTCACTACCCTTGTGCCTTTTACCCATTTGAATAACTTGCAATAGTTTAATCTTAGCTTACTTTAGTTTAATTGAGCATTGTAGTTTATATAATTAGAAGTAAATCAAAACGTAAAAATTTTAGAGTGCAATTTGGAACACATACACAACTCACAATTAGATAGACACTCGACTCCAACTTCTAGCTCCCTGTGGAAATTTATCCCTACCTTCATTGGGTAAAAGCTGCTTTGACCCTCTCTCGCTACTCAATAGTAGTTCAGGGTTGGCCTCGATCACTTTTTTGGCACCGTTGTCGGGGAGCTAATGGTTTTGGCTATCTATCTAAAGAGTTTTGTGTACTGTTCTTATTTCTTTCTTTGTTACTAATTCGTGTATTTCACAACTTCAGGTACCAAATGGTAGCTAACAACGCCAATGGCCCTCTTGGAAATATGATTGCGGGGAGGAGGTAGATGATGTTGGAGATGATGAGGTGCCTCTTGTACCTTAAGGACAACGTAGAGGCCACCAGGACAATGCTAATGTTAATGACAGTATGCCAAACCCTCATCCGCCACCTCCAAGAGTGACTCCTAGAGTGCTTCCGAACCAAGGCTATGCAAGTGCTATTGTCCCACCCCGAATCCGGGCGAGCAATTTTCAAATAACCAATGTGATTTTGACCTTACTAGAGCAGTGTGGGTATTTCACGAGCGCTGCAAATCAAAATGCTTACAAACATCGCAAGGGGTTCGTGGATACATGTTGGGGGAGCAAGCAAACTAACATGTCCGAGGATGCTCTTAGGTTGAGACTCTTCCCATTCTCACTCAGAGGGAAGGCATTGGATTGGCTCGAGCGACTTCCCAACTATTCCATCACTACTTGGGATGAGTTGGCGGACATGTTCATTGTAAAAAATTTCTCATCGGGGCATATGGCTGCATTGAAAGATGAGATTTTGGCCTTCAAGCAAGAGCCCACAGATCCTTTGCATGAGATTTGGGAGTGTTATAGAACAATGGTGAAGGAATGCCCCAACAATGATATGATCGAGGCGATGATCTAACAAACCTTCTACCGGGGCATTAATACAACAAACCAATGCATAGTGAACCAACTTGCTGGAGGCAACTTTATGAAGTTGTCATATGATGAGGCGTGCAATATTCTTAACGAGATGGGTGACACTTCTTCTGCGTGGCAAAGTATAGCCAATGTGCCCCAGGGTGACCCCACGATTACTCATTTGCAAAAGGAATTACATGATCATGGGCAGGCTATAGCTGAGTTGACAACTACGATGAACCAACTAGCAAAGACACAGTTGCAACAAGTTCAAAATCGTCGCCAAGTGAATGTCATGGAGGGTGTCAACATGCTTTCCAACAAAAGAAGACAAAGAGGGAAACAAAATCAAGGGAATTCGGGGCAATTTGACAATGATTGTGGTAGATTTCAAAATGATGGTTATGAAGAACAGAGTGAAGAGGTACAATATGTGAATAATTATCAAGGCCAAAAGGAAAGTTCTTCTGACCAACAACAATGGATACCCCAAGGCAATTGGGGCAATCAACAAGGCAATGGTAATTGGGGGAAAACAGCCAAAATAACAACTGCGACAATCAGAACAACAATCAAAACAACCAAGGAAATTGGAATGGTAATAACAACAATTGGGGTGGTAATAACAATCAAAGTGGATGGAACAATGGAAACCAAGGAAATCGGGGACAACGCTTGTCACACCTCCTTTTTTCACTACACCCCCGGAAGGGGTATAAGAAAGGGAGTTTTTTTCCAATTAAAGGACAATCGAAACGGGATTTACTTATTTAAAGAATTCAGAGTCGCCAATTAGGAGATTTATGGCGTCCCAAGTCACCAGTTCAAGTCCCGAATCGAGGAAAGGATTGACTTTGTTATACGGTCTGCGATCACAGAAAATCGGGTAAGGAATTCTGTTAACTCGGGAGAAGGTGTTAGGCATTCCCGAGTTCCGTGGTTCTAGCACGGTCGCTTTGATCGTATTTGGCTTAAACAAATTGTCTAGCTATTGATTTTAGAACCTATGTGCATTTACCTCTTTCACTTCTTTTAATTAAGAAAATTATTTTGAAACGGGTTACGCGTACGAATACCCATTTGTTTGGCGCGTTAAAAATCGTGTCATGTGAACGTGTCCAAAATTAATAACACTTTATTATTATTAAGAAAGTTTGACCAAAGTTGCGCGAACGCATACTTCGAATTGGTTTTTAGAATTGTAATCATGTCACGCGAACGTGTACGTAATCACAATAAATTATTTACTAATGTACGCCTAAAGCATGCTACGGATTTGTGAGTTATTTTCCTAAACTACCTTTGAGATTTGTTATGAAGCATGAGAAACTATGAAAGTCGATTGTGGCAAAGGTGGCTTAGATCGTTAAACTAATTGGCCAAGATATGGAAGTAAGTGGCATTTATTTGACATTGGGCCTAGCAGACATTTTGGCCCAGATTCAAAATCATCAAACATAACCTCTCTTTTCATACGAACATGTCTGTTTTTTTATTTAAACAAATTGTTAACCTCTTCTTCCGTCACTGTTTTTAATTTTAACAAAAGAAATCAATGAGAACATGATAATGACATTTACTAATTTAACTAAAACAGACAAGCAAGTTATAGCATTAAAATTTTTGTAGAAAACCACTTAACATGATTAAAATTAACGGATTAAAAGTAACTAAAGAAACCTTAGCAGATTGAGAAATTATCCTACCAAATACCAACTCAATATCTCTTAAACTATAACCCAACAGAATTATTTGTACCCACAACCAGAAAATATCATGCCCTCTATTCGAACTTCGCAGTCAACAAAAAAAAAGCAAGCCAAAAAAAAGGTGGATTCCTGCGTTAAATCAAAGTCATGGAGAAACTCAGCCGTACATAATATTTCATGAATGGAAACCAACATCAAAATTCATTACTAGTATTTAAAGATCCTAAAATGAGAAATCAACACCATTAGATAAAATAAGAGGGGCATAATTGAACCTGAAAGCTGGAATTTTCAATTGATGAGGTCGTCTAACAATTACACGGACAAGAGAAGAACACAGTTACAATTGGAACTCAAATTGACAGGAATCTCAAACACGAACCCAGATCCGCAACCTCGAATCAGCATAACTTCTTGGGAATCCGCAACCCAATCTCGAACCACAACAAATCAGAAGGACATTAAAGGAGATGGACGTGATTTGGGGTGAAAAGAGCCCACAAATGGAATGCTCCCAATATCTTATCGACCACAGGTTCAAGGTTCAGGTAGTACGTGGTTGGACAAAATCGAAGTGCAAGATTTGTGAACAATAGCCCTAGCAAGTAATTGGGTGTATGTATAGATGCCAAAACGAGATCCAAAGTTAGTACTCTGTTTATTTCCACGGAGCTGAGAAACACCAATGGGAAGTGCTCCGATCAATTTTGTAGTGTGAGAAGGGCGAGAAAAACCAGTTAGGCCATTTGTGCTTATAGCGTTTTCCCTATTTGTGTGTGTGTGTTCTGATTATCAATTGTAGAGGAAGAGCAAGACGATGGGGTCGTTCTTTTTGTGTATTGCGATGCTCACTCTTAGCGTGTATTTTCACTGATTCTCCCCCTTTGGCTGATTAGCCTTAGCTTTTATAGGTGTAGGGTGTATTTTTTCAATTAGTCCCTAGGTAGTTTTGTGTTAAGTCCTTAGGGTTTTTTTATTTATTTTTTATCCCAAAGAAGAGCCTAGAAGGGTCCCTAGACTACACAATGACTTTTAAAAAAAAAAGATAGAAATACTATACAATGTCAAAGTTAATCCTAATTAATTAAACGAAACATGAAACTATTTTTGTGTTTTCGAAATTATATAAAGATAAAAATAAGGTACTATTTTTGTATTTTTTTAAAAAAAGCTTTATGAAAAATACATAAACTAAAATATTTTTTATAATTTTCATTTTTCTTGTCATAAAATGAAGTAAAAAGTCAAAATGAGTTGAAATTGCTATATTAGGCCTAAATTAAATATTTATGTGCTAAAATATAAAAAATCTTGGGGAGGGTCAAAAATCACATGTCTACAAAACTTTCAAATGCCCCCAATGTACCAACAACCGAACAATCTGCCCCCATTTCCATCTCAAGGTCCTAGTTCTTCTAGCAATAATATGGGTAGAATTGAAATGATGTTCAAACAGATGATGAAGAAGAATTCAGACTCGGATGCTCAGTTGGCTTCCCACATACCTCTATCAGAAACTTGGAGGTGCAGTTAGGCCAAATCTCACAGTCTTTAAATACTCGCCCTAAGGGTGCCCTACCAAGTGATACAGTAGTGAACCTGAAGGGTGGGAACAATCATGTTATGGCGGTAACAACAAGAAGTGGGAGAAGCGGTGATGTGCATACCTCCAAACAAAAGAAAATCGTGGATGATGATGTTGAGTTGCAAGAAGATGAAGTTCCTTTGGTGATTGAAAATGTGAATGAAAAAGTGAGGATTGATATTCAAGATGTCGAGGTAGAAACTCAAAATGATGTGAACCCGTCTAGGGAAAACATAATAGACATGTCGAAGCTGGTTGTGCCTAAAGTCAAGGCTCCTTTGCCAAGGGCACCTCCACCTTATCCTCAAAGGCTCACGAAGCACAAAAATGAGAATCAGTTTAAAAAGTTCATTGACATGATGAAGAGCTTATCCATTAATGTGCCTTTGGTGGAGGCTCTTGAACAAATGTCGGGCTATGCTAAATTCATGAAGGACTTGGTTACAAAGAAGCGTTCTATGGATTGTGAAACTATAAAGATGACTCACCAAGTAAGTGTTATAGTGCATTCAATGGCACCGAAGCTTGAAGATCCCGATGCTTTCACCATTCCTTGCACCATTAGGAGTGCGGATTTTGCTAAGGCTTTATGTGATTTGGGGGCTAGTATCAATTTGATGCCCTACTCAGTTTTCCAAACCTTGGGTATTGGGCAACCTAGGCCGACTTCCATGAGATTACAAATGGCGGATAAATCGATGAAGAGACCATTGGGTATTATTGATGATGTGCTTGTCCGGGTGGACAAATTTATCTTGCCAGCTGACTTTGTGATCTTGGATTGCGAGGTGGACTATGAAGTTCCTATCATATTGGGAAGACCTTATCTTGCTACGGGGAAGGACTTAGTTGATATGGAAGCAGGGGAACTCACCTTTAGGGTGGGTGATGAAAAGATGGTCTTTCATGTGTGCAAAAATGAAGAAGCCCAACAGTACCGAGGTGTGCTCTTTTGTGGACCTTGGCATAGTAGTGATAATTGATGACACCAGTGCAATGATCAATGTGGAGGACCCATTGGAGGCTGTATTGTTGAATCTTGATGTCAATAATGATGAGGGCCGAGTGGAGTGCGTGAATGCTTTACATTGGATGGGCTCTTACTCTTAGCCTAGGTAATTATCTTTGGACCTCGAGAATAGAAAGACTCTGCCAATAAAACCTTCAATTGAGAAGCCTCCGGTGTTAGAGTTGAAACCACTGCCTCCACACCTCAGGTATGAGTTCTTAGGCTCAAGCTCTACATTTCCAGTTATTCTTTCTTCTTGTCTTACTAACATACATGTTGATGCCGCATTGGCGGTGCTTCAAAAGCGAAAAAAGGCAATTGGATGAACTTTAGCTGATATTTAGGGGATAAGCCCCACATTCTGTATGCACAAGATTATTCTGGAAGATGATGCAAAGACCTCCTTGGAACATCAACGGAGGTTGAACGAAGCAATGCAAGAGGTTGTGAAAAAAGAGGTGATCAAGTGGTTGGATGCCGGGGTTGTGTACCCCATCTTTGATAGCTCTTGGACTTCACTGGTGCAATGTGTACCAAAGAAGGGTGGCATGACCGTGGTTGCAAATTAGCAAAATGAGTTGATTCCTACCAGAACCTTCACCGGTTGGAGGTTATGCATGGACTACCGCAAGTTGAATAAAGTGACCCGCAAGGATCACTTTCCTTTTCCCTTTTCTTGATGAGATGATAGACCGACTTGCTGGGCGTTCCTTCTATTGTTTCTTGGATGGGCATTCTGGGTACAACAAAATCTTGATTTCTCCGGAAGATCAGGAGAAGACCACATTCACTTGTCCATATGGCACCTTTGCCTTTTCTAGGATGCCTTTTGTGTTGTGTAATGCGCCGACTACATTTCAGCGGTGTATGATGGCCGTTTTCACCAATATGGTGGAAGACATTTTGGAGGTGTTCATGGATGACTTAAGTGTTGTGGGGGATTCATTTGATGAGTGCTTGAAAAATCTTGATAGACTTTTGGCTCGTTGTGAAGACACCAATCTTGTGCTCAATTAGGAGAAATGCCACTTTATGGTGGAAGAGGGCATAGTTCTTGGGCATAAAATTTCAAAGCATGGTATTGAGGTAGACAAAGCAAAAATTGATATGATTTCAATGCTCCATCCCCCTACATCTGTCAAGGGAGTTTGAAGTTTTCTTGGGCATGCGGGGTTCTACCGGAGATATATCAAAGACTTTTCGAAAGTAGTGAATTCCTTGTGCAAGTTGTTGGAAAAATATGCTAAGTTCGTGTTTGATGAAAAATGTATGCAAGCCTTTGAACTTCTCAAGCATAAGTTAACCACCACTCCTATCATTACCGCACCTAAATGGAGCTTGCCCTTTGAGCTCATGTGTGATGCGAGCGATGTTGCGGTTGCGGCAGTTTTGGGTCAAAGAGTGAATAAAATGTTTCATCCTGTGTACTATGCGAGCAAGACAATGAATGATGCTCAAGTGAACTACACGGTGACCGAGAAAGAACTTTTGGCTATTGTATTCGCAATGGAAAAATTTCGGTCGTATCTTATGGGTGCTAAGGTTATTATTCATACCGATCATGCCGCACTCCGGTACTTGATGACAAAGAAGGATTCCAAAACTAGACTGCTGCTATGGGTCTTGTTACTTTAAGAGTTTGATTTGGAGATTGTGGACCGGAAGTGTGAGACCCCATGTGTTTTTTTTCTTTTCCTACGTAATATACGTAACGTGGCGTGGTTATATTAAGTATATATGATTGGGTATAGCAAATTGGGAGAATAAGACTGAAAATGTGTGGCAATATCAAGGAACTAAACTAAAGCTTTAGGTCAAAGGAATCCCTTAAACAAATATTCGTGGTTAAACAAATGGCTCGGGTAGCACCTCACGCATTCGGAAGGTTTAAGTTAACTTGCACCTGTGGGATGAGATAAAGAGTGTCTAGTATTCTAAGAATAGTGTGTTATGAGGTATTATAATATCACACGGTTCACATGTTAAGTTTTGGAGTCAAGCAAGTTGCGAAATAAAGGTCGGCAAAAGTTATCGCAAATTTCTCTAATAAATTTCTAAACTTTGGGTCAAATGTATCAGATCATTTCTCCCAATATATAAAGAGTTACGGGACCCACAACCTACCAAATCGAAGGCTACGAGTCTAGTTCACACCTAAAAAAACCTCACATCAAACTGACATTGGAGTTAAAACTTATAACTTTTTTACAGCTGACTGTCCGGGTTGAAATCGGGTCGGGTCAAACAAATAGTATAAGTTGGCAAATTTGACTTTTAAGACCCTAAAACATTTCATTTCAGTACTAAAACAGTGAGCAAGCTGAAGAGAAGGTTCCATGCTGTTCTTGAGTGATTAAGGTGTGTTTTTAACGATTTCTACCGCTAAACTTTACCCCCGTGCCTAGAAACACAATCTCTTTGCTTTGCAATCGTTTCCCCCTTCTATTAGCTGTATTTGGAGCTATTTTTGGAAGATAATTTGTTGTTCTTGCTGGTTCTTCAGGCTTTATACTTTTTTTGCCAAGGTAATCATATTGGGACTCTTTTATGATTATTTTTACAAAGTTCTATGGGCGTTTCGTCAAGTTAGGGTCATATGGCAAATCTGCCGATTTAAACTCAATTGTGAATTGTTTATAGGCGCATATAATCTGCATATATATAGTGTTTGTGAAGCTTTAGACGTAAGGAACAACTTTCGTGAAGGAACTACAGGCATTCCGATGTTCGTTGGAAAGGTATGTTATGGCTAAGCTCCGTCCTTCCTTTTTGCACGAATTCTGGGAAATTCCTAAGACGTCAAATGTGATATTTTACTATTCTATTGCTAGAAAGGCCTTCTGTGAAAGGCATTGGGATCATAGCTGAAGTATTTTCATGATTCTATTAGGTTGATATTCCACTCGTTCGGTTAAATAAGGTATTCGACATCTATATGTGTTATTTTGTCGGCTTATTAACGATATGTCTATATATATGAATTCTTATTCGTCTTTGGGTTGTGTGACTAGAAAATAAAGGCATTTAGTATTTGGGATCAGCCCTTCTTCCTTGTTAAGTGTATTTTAATATCTCTAAAGTGACACGTCGATTTCCAAAAATCTCAAATATAATTTTTATGTTTAAACTACTAAAACACTTGATTTTTGAAATATTTTCTTTTACTAAATATCAAGAAACCAGGTAGAAGGATAAGTGAAGCACCTTAAGCTTTTTATGAACATATTCAGAGTTAAGCTATCTATCTAAAAGTCGAGCTAAATTTTCAAGTTTATTCAAAAAAAAACATATGAGGTTCCACGAGACAATTGTATGCGATACGAAGGTGATTATGAGATTACGAGAATAAGAGTACCAATGAGCCAAGATTGTCTAATTTCTTGTTATGGCCTATTATGTGCATTCAAAGTTCATATCATACATGGCATATTATGTATGGACTTCGAGCTATAATCGGAGGTAAGGGGCCTATTTGCCCGAAAAGCTATATATATTGTACAGGCGGCCACATGTTGGTAATATGATACCGGTTAGCTATCGGGAGACACCGCCATTGCTAGCATTTAGTTGGGTATGTCATCCATTTGCATCAATATATATGTATTCATGACATATGAGTACATGAGCATACCATGCATATTTGATTACTATGAGGTCAGATGTCGGTCATGGAGGCTATCAGAGTTTCAGTGTCAAGTGGTATCTCTATGAGTGTGAGGGATTATAGCCATAAGTTTTATTCTTTGGCGAGGTATGCCCCAGATATCATACGTACCATGAAGGCTAGAGTTCATCATTATATGGATGGTTTGGGGGATCATCTGATTAGAGACTGTAGGGTAGCATCCCTATTAGATGATGTAGATATTTCTCGCATACAGGCTTTCGCTCAGACTACAGAGGACCTTTCCCATCGGATTCGTGATACTCGCAGGAATAGGGAGCAGAGTAAGAGGGATCGTACTATGGGGTCTTATAGGGAGCCACGGGGTGATTTCAAGCCCCCACTCCATCGATATCCACCTTGATCAGCAGGTAGTTTCCCACCATAGATGCAGGGCCAGCGGTTTGATCGTTATATTCAGTCAGGACCGGGGCAGAGCTTAGGCCAGCTTGAGGGCCGTCGACAGGATTTTTCCGCACACATGAGACAGCCTACTCCTCCATGTACTCAGTGTGGTAAGCTGCACACCGAGCAGTGTAGACAGGGTTCAAGTGAATGTTATCATTGTGGGCAGACAAGACATTTTATTAGCCGGTGCCCGGGGTTAGGCAGAGGTACACCAGCTCAGCCTTCAGGATCTAGAGCAACCTCTTCGCCCTCATTCCGTGCTCCCCGACCACGTCCACAGTCTACTCAGGGTCGTGGTAGAGGGAGAGGTGGATGAGACACCTCAGGTTCTAGTGGTGGCCAGAACCCTTTTATGCACTCACAGGCCGACAGGATTCAGAGGCATCCCCAGATATTGTCACAGGTATATTGACAATACATTCTCATGACATTTATGCATTGATAGATCCCGGCTCTACATTTTCATATATTACTCCATTTATTGCTGGTAAGCTTGACATAAGATCTGAGTTGTTGCCACAGTCAGTTGAGGTGTCTACGCCAGTTGGCGACTCTATTGTAGCTAATCATGTCTATCGAGGTTGTACAGTGTTAATTAATGACCGTCCAACCTCTGTTTATTTAGTTGAATTTGTTATGCTAGACTTTGATGTCATTATGGGTATGGATTGGTTGGCAGCTTGTTATGCTAATATTGATTGTCGTGCAAAGTTGGTCCGATTTCATTTTTCTGGTGATCATGTCCTTGAATGGAAAGGTAATGCAGCCACGCCCAAGGGTAAGTTTATTTCATACCTTAGGGCTCAGAAGTTTATTGCTAACGGTTGTATATACCATCTGGTTCATGTCAGGGATATAGATAAGGAGCCAGCAACTCTTCAATCGGTTCTTATTGTGAATGAATTCCCGACGGTATTCCCTGACGAGCTTCCAGGAATTCCCCCCCAAAAGGGAAATCGATTTTGCTATAGATTTTCTTCCTGATACGCAGCCTATATCCATTCCTCCCTACAGAATGGCTCCTGCAGAGATAAGGGAATTGAAGGAACAACTTAAGGACTTGCTCAATAAAGGCTTTATTAGGCCAAGTACATCCACATGGGGTGCTACAGTGCTCTTTGTTCGAAAGAAAGAAGGCTCCTTGCGAATGTGTATTGACTACAGGCAAATAAATAAAGTCACCATCAAGAATAAGTATCCTCTTCCACGGATTGATGAATTGTTCGGCCAATTAAAAGGTGCCAAATGCTTTTCAAAGATCGACTTGCGATCCGGTTATCATCAACTGCGAGTCAGGGATATTGACATCCCAAAAATAGCATTTAGGACGAGGTATGACCATTTTGAATTGCTTGTCATGTATTTCGGGCTTACAAATTCCCCAACAACCTTTATGGATCTTATGAACCAGGTATTCAAACCATTATTGGATGAAATTGTGATTGTGTTTATTGACGACATCCTGATATATTCACGATCGGAAGCCGAGCATGCGAACAACTTGCGAGTGTATTGCAGACTCTCTAGAACTATAGGTTATATGCTAAATTTCTCTAAATATGAATTTTGGCTAACTTCTGTAGCTTTTCTTGGTCATGTTATTACCGGTGATGGTATCAAGGTTGATGGCCAAAACATTGAAGCTGTGATAACTTAGCCGAGACCCTTGAATCCGACAGAGGTTCATAGCTTTTTAGGCTAGGCAGGGTATTATCGAAGGTTTGTGGAAGGATTTTCCTCTATCTCTACACCATTGACGAAATTGACACATAAGGGATCTAAGTTTCAGTGGACTCAGGCATGTGAATAAAGTTTTTAGGAGCTAAAGAAAAGGCTTACAACAGCACCTGTCTTGACTCTTCCGGATGGCACCGAGGGTTATGTTGTATATTGTTATGCCTTGAAAATTGGACTAGTTTGTGTTCTTATGCATCATGGTAAGTTTATCGTGTACGCCTCCAGACAGTTGCGGAAACATGAAAAGAACTATCCTACGCACGATCTTGAGTTAGCCGCAGTTGTCTTCGCCCTAAAGATTTGTCGGCATTATCTATATGGGGTTTATATTGATGTTTTCACCGACCACCAGAGCCTTCAGTATTTACTTAAATAGAGGGAGCTGAACCTACGACAAAGAAGATGGCTAGAGTTACTCAAGGACTATGATGATGATATTTTATATCATCCCGGCAAAGCTAATATTGTTGTTGATGCCCTTAGCCGGAAGTCCATGGGCAGTCTAAGCCATGTTGAAGTTGATAAGGTCAAGATGACCAAATATCTATGCTAGCTAGCTAGTTTGCAGGTGCGTTTGGTAGGCGTTGAGGGCGGACGCATTCTCGTTCAGAATACGACAAAATCGTCTTTTGTTACTGAAGTAAAAGAGCGAAAACACGAGGATCCTGAGCTTATAAAACTAAGGGAAAGTATTCCACAACAGCGACAACCTTTATTTGAGCTAACTGGAGATGGATTCCTTAGATACTAGGGCCGCTTATGTGTACCGATAGTCGGAGAGCTCCGCGCTAAGATTCTTTCAGAGGCCCATTATTCAAGATATGCAGTTCACCCCGGAGCAATAAAGATGTATCGGGACCTTCGACAGATCTATTTGTGGAATGGAATGAAAAAAAATATCGCGGAGATGGTAGCCCAATGTCCCAATTGCCAGCAAGTTAAAGCCGAACATCAGACGTTTGGAGGCCTAACTCGGTATATTGAACTTCCATTATGGAAATGGGACATGATAAATATGGACTTCATTACTGGTTTGCCTCGCACTCCTCGGAGGTATGATTCTATTTGGGTAATTATTGATAGGCTTACAAAATCTGCTCATTTCCTACCAGTCAGGACGACATATTCAGCTGAGGATTATGCCAAGCTTTGCATTCGAGAGATTGTTCGCCTTCACGGGGTATCATTATCTATTATCTCTGATCGAGGGGCTCAATTTACAGCATATTTTTGGAATTATTTTCAGAAGGGTCTAGGCACGCAGGTAAATCTTAGCACAACTTTTCATCTGCAAACTGATGGACAGGCAGAGCGTACTATTCAGACAGTTGAGGATATATTACGTTCCTGCATGCTAGATTTTAAAGGAAGTTGGGATGATCATCTACCTCTTATTGAGTTCGCTTATAATAACAATTTCCAAGCTAGTATTCAGATGGCCCCTTACGAAGCACTATACGAGCGAAAATGTAGGTCGCCGATCGGTTGGTTCGAGGTTGGGGAAGCAGAGTTGCTAGGTCCTAATTTAGTCCATCAAGCAATGGAAAAGGTAAAACTTATTAGAGATCGGTTGCGTATAGCACAAGATCGGCAGAAGTCTTATGCAAATGTTTAACGATGAGACTTAGAGTTTGATGTAGAAGATTGGGTTTTCCTGAAAGTATCGCCTATGAAGGGCGTCATGCGATTTGGAAAGAAGGGGAAGCTCAGCCCCAGGTATTTTGGACCGTATAAGATTATTCGGAGGATTGGTACGGTGGCGTATGAGCTTGATGTGCCTTCAGAATTGGAGGCAGTCCATCATGTGTTTCATGTATCTATGTTGCGGAAATACATTGGAGATCCTTCACGTAGTATGCCCATTGAGGATATTCAGATTGTTGAAGACTTATCTTACGCAGAGGTACCAATAGCTATTTTAGATCGGCAAGTAAGAAAGCTTCGAACTAAAGAAATGGCTTCCATAAAAGTGTTATGGCAAAATAACAACATCGAGGAAATGACCTAGGAAGCTGAGGAGGAAATGAGGAAGAAGTACCCCCACCTATTTACGACTTAAGGTGACTCACATTTAAATAATTGGCAATTGTTTCTTTACAGCAACTTAATTGGATTTTAAATGACTTGAAAGTGCAATTTAAATTTCTTATTGCGATATAGCTATACGAAGCCTAGTAGTTGGAATCTTCAAAATTTGATTTATGTTTTGCAAATGTAACAAATATATCCTCACAAATAACGTATTAGCGGAAAAGAAATGAAACAAAGGATTTGACTTGACCCATTCGCGGACGAATGTTCTTAAGAGGGGGAAGACTATGAGACCCCATGTGTTTTTTTCTCTTCTCTTACGTAATATACGTAACATGGCGTGGTCATATTAGGTATATATGATTGGGTATAGCATATTGGGAGAATAAGACTGAAAATACGTGGTAATATCAAGGAACTAAACTAAAGCTTTAGGTCAAAGGAATCCCTTAAACAAAGATTCGTGGTTAAAGAAATGGCTCGGATTCAGAAGGTTTAAGTTAACTTGCACCTGTGGGATGAGACTAAGAATATCTAATATTCTAAAAATAGTGTGTTACGAGGTATTACAATATCATGCGGGTCACATGTTAAGTTTTGGAGTCAAGCAAGTTGCGAAATGAAGGTCGACAAAAGTTATCGCAAATTTCTCTAATAAATTTTCTAAACTTTGGGTCAAATATATCAGATTATTTCTCCCAATATATAAAGTGTTAGGGGACCCACAACCAACCAAATCGAAGGTCTACGAGTCTAGTTCTCAACCAAAAAACCTCACATCAAACCGACATTGGAGTAAATATTTATGACTGTTTTACAGCTGACTGTCCAGGCTGAAATCGGGTGGGGTCAAACAAATAGTATAAGTCGGAAAATTCGACTTTTAAGACCCCAAAATATTTTATTTCAGTCCTAAAACAGTGAGCAAGCTGAATAGAAGGTTCCATGGTGTTCTTGAGTGATAAAGGTGCGTTTTTAACGATTTCTACCGCTAAACTTTGCCCCCGTGCCTAGAAACGCAATCTCTATGCTTTGCAATCGTTTCCCCCTTCTATTAGTTGTATTTGGAGCTATTTTTGTAAGATAGGAATTTGTTGTTCTTGCTGGTTCTTCAAGCTTTATACTTGGTTTGCCAAGGCAATCATCTTGGGACACTTTTATGATCGTTTTTACAAAGTTCTACGGACGTTTTGTCAAGTTAGAGTCATATGTCAAATCTGCTGATTTAAACTCAATTGTGAATTGTTTATAGGTGCGTATAAGCTGCATATATATAGTGTCTGTGAATCTTAGGATGTAAGTAACAACTTTCGTGAAGGAACTACAGGCATTCCGACGTTCGTTGGAAAGGTATGTTAAGGGTAAGCTCTGTCCTTCCTTTTTGCACGAATTCTGGGAAATTTCTAAGACGTCAAATGTGATATTTTACTATTCTATTGCTAGAAAGACCTTCTGTGAAAGGCATTGGGATCACAGCTGAAGTATTTTCATGATGCTATTAGGTTGATATTCCACTTGTTCGGTTAAATAGGGTATTCATCATCTATATATGTCATTTTGTCGGCTTACTAACGATATGTCTATATATATGAATTCTTATTCGTCTTTGGGTTGTGTGACTAGAAAATAAAAGCATTTAGTATTTGCGATCAGTCCTTCTTCCTTGTTAAGTGTATTTTAAAATCTCTAAAGTGACACGTCGATTTCAAAAAATCTCAAATATATTTTTTATGTTTAAACTACTAAAACACTTGATTTTTGAAATATTTTCTTTTGCTAAATATCAAGAAATCAGGTATAAGGACTAAGTGAAGCAACTTAAGCTTTTTATGAACATCATCAGAGTTAAGCTATCTGTCTAAAAGTCGAGTTAAGTTTTCAAGCTTATTAAAAAAACATATGAGGTTCCATGAGACAATTGTATGCGATACGAAGGTGATTATGAGATTATGATAATAAGAGTACCAATGAGCCAATATTGGCTAAGTTCTTGTTATGGCCTATTATATGAATTCAAAGTTCATATCATACATGGCATATTATGCATGGACTTCGAGCTATAATCGGAGGTAAGGGGCCTATTTGCCTGAAAAACTATATATATTGTACAGATGGCCACAGGTTGGCAATATGATACCGGTTAGCTATCGGGAGAGACCGCCATTTCTAGCATTTGGTTGGGTATGTCATGCATTTGCATCAATATATATGTATTCACTACATACGATTATACGAGCATACCATGTATATTTTATTACAATGAGGTTGGGTGTCAGTCATGGAGGCTATCAGAGTTTCACTGTCAGGTGGTATCTCTATTACTTTTTTTTCATCAACTATGTATGATTCCACTTTCTGCCATACATACCTGTACATTTTTATTCGTACTGATGTCCCGTTTCCTGGGGACACTGCATTTTTGTTTCGTGCGTGCAGGTCCAGGTAGATACTCTAATCGACCCATCCGCTAGGATTTCGGGGTTTAGCTATGAGTTAGTAAGCTTCACCTGTTCCTGGTGCTTTCATAGGATGGTTACTTTTGTTCTACAGTTTGGGTATAGTCGGGGCCTAGTTCTGACAGTGCTTATGAAACTCTTAGAGGCTATTATGGCCACAGTATTCTGGGTTTCTTTTTGCATCTTTCAGTCTCCAGCCCATAGGCTTGGCATGTATATATATGTGTGTAGGCATGTATGTCTCCAATCGCGGCCTTGTCGGCCAGCTAGTACTTTATTATTTTGGCTCGTTTACCTTTGTTTATATGGCTTATTGTTATTTCAGCTCATGACCTTAATGGTCCAGGCTTAGTATTTCAGATGTTGTGCTGCCCGATCTATTAGGCCCCTAGTTTAGTTAGCTAGTATGTTTAGTGGCTAACTCGGTCGAATACAGCATTGGGTGCTAGTCGTTCCTCCCCTAGTTTGGGGCGTGAAAGGAAGGGTAGTGAGAACCAAGTGGCGGACGGACCACTTGTCCGGCTTGGAGGAGGAGGGGAAGCCTCGTGACGGCCTAAAGATCAATGATTCATTTCCTGACGAACAATTCCTTTCGGTGTCGATGAATGATATACCATGGTTTGCCAATGTTGCTAATTTCCTTGTGACTAGTATAATCCCGTGTGAGCTCTCTTCTAACCAAAGGAAGAAGCTCAAGCGGGATAGTTTGGATTTCTATTGGGATGAGCCATACTTTTTCAAGAATTGCACGGATGGTGTGATCCGACGGTGTGTCTCGGAGGAAGAGCAATTGAGTATCTTGGAGGCTTGTCATTCCTCTCCGAGGAAGGCTTCCAAAGTTCTTAGTTGTGGGTTTTATTGGCCAACTTTGTATAAAGATGCAAGTGAATTTGTGAAGAGGTGTGACGAATGTCAAAGAGCGGGCGGAATTTTGAAGAAAGATGAGATGCCTCTCAATACCATCCTCGAGGTTAAATATTTTTGATGTATGGGCCATTGATTTTATGGGCCCGTTTGTTAGCTCATGTGGGAACACATACATTCTTGTGGCGGTGGACTATGTTTCAAAGTGGGTTGAAGCCGTTGCTTTGCCCAATAATGAGGCTCGGAGTGTTGTTGCATTTCTCAAGAAGAGCATTTTTACAAGGTTTGGTACTCCTCGTGGAATCATAAGTGATAGGGGGTCACATTTTTGCAATAGAGCTTTTGAATCTTTGCTTGCAAAGTATGGTGTCAATCACAAAGTTTCTACTCCTTATCATCCTCAAGCAAGTGGTCAAGTTGAAGTCTCCAACAGGGAAATCAAAAGCATATTGTCAAAGACGATCAATGCAAATAGAACCGATTGGTCAAAGAAGTTGGATGACGCTCTATGGGCTTATAGGAATGCTTACAAGACTCTGATTGGTATGTCTCTATATCGGTTGGTGTTTGGAAAAGCTTGCCATATACCGGTTGAGTTAGAGCACAAGGCCATGCGGGCTTTGAGGAAGATAAATCTTGAATGGGATGTTGCAGCAAATCTTCGTGTAGAGTAGCTTAATGAACTTGATGAATTCTGATTCCATGCCTACTCCAGTTCCTCCTTGTACAAGGACAAGATGAAGTTCCTTCATGATAAATATGCTCATATCAAGAAGTTCAAAGTTGTTGATTTGGTTCTTTTGTTCAACTCTCGGTTACGTCTGTTTCCGGGAAAGCTTAAAGTCAAAATGGAGTGGACCTTTTGAAGTGATGTGTGTGACCTCGTTTGGTGCACTTGATTTAAAGAACAAAAATGGGGAAATTTTCTGAGTGAATGGGCATAGGGTCAAGCACTACTTGGGAAAAATTGATGACAGCCACGTGGTGGCACTTCTTCATCTCAAATGATGTGATGGTAACCTACGTCGTGCCGCGACGTTAAATCAGGCACTTCTTGGGAGGCAACCCATGTATTTTTCTTCTTGTTTTTCTTTGATTTTCATTCTAGGATAGGATTTATTTTTGGACTGACTGGTTGTGAGATGTTACATGATTGTGTTGATGCAGTGCAGGACAAAGTGAAAAAATGTCAAGTCTCTGAAGTTTCCAATGCGAACCACACCATATTTTGTGCGGCCGCAGAGAACCTAGTGTGGGGATCACAAACTTAGTGCGGACCGCACTGATGATGGATGAAATTAGCAGCTCTCTGAAGTTTACTACTACGACCGCATTGCATTTTGTACAGTCTGCGGTGGTCCACTGTGGCCGCAATACATTTAGTGCAGACCGCTTTGGTCTGTACCTCATGACTCTGAGCAATGCGGATCGCATTGCCATTTTGTGCAGTCCGTATAGGGTTGGTAAGCTGGGCCCCAGGTCCTTTTGTATAAATAGGGCCTGAGGCCCTCCTTTTACACTTTTTGACCTTTTGGTCTCAAAATCGTAAAAAAATCACTGTTCATCACAAGAATTGCACGATTTCATCTGTAAAATCTTGATTAATCATCAACATCTCACATTTGGTAAACTTTTACTTCTTGTTAGTTGTTTAAGTTTATTATTTTCATTTAATTTTTGTCTTCTTAGCTTCCCTCATGTTCTTCCCGTACTTCTTTTGATTTGGTAAAATTAGGTTAGTTAATTTCTTGATTAAAGCATAATTAGGTAGTTAAAAACACCGGGCAAACACATAGGGACTTTTCTTAGATGAAAAATGGAATCAAAAGTGAACATTTCATAAACCCTAAGTTAGTGCCGCTTCTGGGTACTCAGTGCGGACCGCAGTGGATTTTGTGCGGTCCGCAGTGCCTTTGTGCGGTCCGCAATGACATTTTGTGCGGACCGCATTGATGAAAGTCCTAAAACTTGATCTTCGAGGACCGCGGCCGCATTGCATTTTGTGCGGTCCGCGGTGCCTCAATGCGGACCGCATTGCCATTTTGTGTTGTCCGTGGAGCAATTGTTCAGAGAGTGGGTAATCGGAACCTTACCTCTATGCGGACCGCATTGGAATTTAGTGCAGTCCGCATTGGCATTTAGTGCGGTCCGCATTGACCTCTGTGCGGCCGCACTCCATTTTGTGCGGTCCGCACTGTGTAATATCTGCAACTGTCTGAAACCTTTTATTTTCTGCAACTCTGATCTTAATTACTTCTACTGATACTAACAAGCGTAATGGATATTATATGCAGACAATGGTGAAACAAAGAGGCAATAGCTCTAAACAACCAGGCAGAGGAGAATCCTCCCGGGGAGAGAAACAGAAAATGATAAGACTGACTCCTCAAGCCGGCAAAACATTAAAAACACAAGGAAGCTGATTAAAGTTGTTGATAGGGCCATTGATCAGTCTGGGAGTGAGTATGAGCCCTCCCAGGAGATATCTTTAGACTCCGTGCCAGAGTACATCCTTGATTGGATAGAGAGAAACAGGCTAAGAGACACCCTTCCACCTTCCCCCACTACCCATGCGTCAGTGAATGTATCTTCTGAGTCATTTGAGGGCTCAGCTGAAGGTAGTGGGGATGAATACTCCACCTCTCCCACAACTTCATTATCCGGAGAGGGTGCAGTAGGAGACGATGAAGAGGTAGGAGGAGAAGGGGATGAATCTCAGGTGGGAGATGTTTCTAGAACTAGAAAATCGGAGGTGTGGCAAGACCAGTTTGTGAGTGAGGTAGCTTATCACAAATTCAGGGAATGGTGGCCGGTGAGGAAATTGATCCCGGAGAGGAGCTTTGTTGATATAGACCTATTGCCTCACAAACCCAATGTGAGGAGGAAATTTAGGGAGAGAGTTGGCTGGGAGTACTTTTTGGGAGAATGTGTAGGTGCAAATGATCACTTGGTCAAGGAATTGTATACCAATGTTGCCCACATAAAAAAGGGCACCAAAGTGACCAAGGCGTAAAACCTGAAAGTGCTATTTGACGGGAAGATCATAAGTAATTACCCGGGCTTTGATAAGGAGGATGAGGCACTGTATTTGGCGAAGATAGAATTAGGTGAGGAGGTTCGTCCTTGGTTGGCACAGTATCTGGAAATCCCAGGTACTACCCCCCCTCCCAATTGGCTAAATGGGGGAGTGAAAATTTTGAGAAAGAGTCTGAACTTCGAAGCCAGGGGGTGGGAAACATTTGTATGCTTCAGATTGGACCCCACTACTCATGACAACTCCCTCCCTCTTCACCGGGTAGTTTTGGTGGCATCGATCATGGAGGGGTAGTCGATAAATGTCGGGAATGTAATATCTCCGGTGATCACCCAGGTAGTCAGTGAGGGTGACATAAACTACCCCTTCCCTAGCTTCTTGACCATGTACTTCACGGACCTAAAAGTTAAAAAAGGACATTTGATATCAAGGTAAAAGCGAAGGCCCCGTTCTCATGGTACAACATGCAGGGTGATGACAACCCAAAAGGCAAGGATTCCAAGGGAACATCCACTGCTCCAACTAGCCACTCTGAACAGCCAGTTGTGAAACTGGCTCTTACTCATCCTGCCTCCACCTCAGCAGACATTCCCCCTGGCCCATCCACTTCAGCAGATCTAGATATACCCTCTTCCCGAGCCTACCCAGTGACTGAGCCAGGCTCTTTTCGGCATCAACAACTGGATGCAGACAACTTCATCCAAGTTGTCTGTCCTCATATCTACCGTAGCAGCTCAGACGGCAGCTCCACCTCCATAGGTCGCATAGTCTATTGAGGACGCCCTCAAGGATATTCTGGACAACCAGAAGAAAATCCTTGACACACAGAAGGTTCTTACGGACGCTGTGGAGCCTCATGGAAAGGCTCTCAAGGAACTTGCTAGGGAGGCCAAGAAAATGAGAAAGACGCGGACTTCTAAAGAGTTTGTAAAGGAGCTGAGGGTTGAGGTCGATAGGATGAAGACAAATCATCTGCCTTTAGACTTATTGCTACAGGACCCGGTGCCAGTAGCTCATCCATAGTCAGAGCAGTCCGAGAGGCCTCCCAAGAGGAAAAGGATGATTCCCCGAGCAGATGATGCGGTCATCCAGTTGGCAGACCCACCAGAGACCTCCTCCAGTCAGCCACAGGATGCAGGCCAGGAGCCTGTCCAGGTCCAGGCGCCCATGTCCCAACAGTAGAGCAGCAGGCCATAAGGAACCAGTCTGAGGTTCCCGAGCATATTGAGGACCCAAGGACCACTCGGGATCCCATGCAGACAGACGGGCCATAGAGAGTCTCTATATCCTTTTCCCTTTTTTTTTTTATGCTTATTTGGTTTAGTTGGCATTGAGGACTGTCGCACCTCCTTTTTACACACCCGAAGGTATATATAGGGAGTTTTTCCAATTAAAGTGATATTATTTAAAATGGAATTATTTTATTTATTTCAGAGTCGCCACTTGGAATATTGTAATTGGTGTTCCAAGTCACCGGTTTATTTTAAATCCCAAATTGAGGAAATTTCGACTTTTCTTTTGAAGTTTGCGGACCAGAAATTCTGAATAAGGAATTCTAATAACCCGAGGGAAGGTGTTAGGCACCCCCAGATTCCGTGGTTCTAGCACAGTCGCTTAAACTATCCTAATTAGCCTATTATCTGATTTTAATACATGTTTTAGCCTATCGTACATTTTTTTTAACTTATTAAAATCGCTTTTAATTATTTTTAGGAAGATTTAACGTTATTTAAAACACGCCTTGAACCACGCCACATGAAATGCACCCGGGTCCACGACACATTTTATTTAACGTTGTTGAGATTTGGATTTGGGTCACATGAAATGCAAACCCGAGTTTAAAAAAATTAATTTAAATTACGCGTCTAAAGCAACTATGCAATTTCAAGTTTGTGAAGATCATGAAAAATTCAACTAAATGGCACACCTTAATTTTTAAAGAGTTAGTATTAATTAAATGAGGGCCATGAGTTATGAATTTTGTGGAAAAACATAAAATAATTCAAGGTAGGCTAGCTTTGTTATTAACGAGAAAACGGGCCAGACATATTATCATGGAAATGGGCCTGGCAGATTATTTATTAGGCCCATGTCCCTTTGCTAAAATTAATTCCCTTAAGCTCAACCACATGGTCAGCTCAAAATCAAAACCCATATTTTAATAATCAACACAACTCATTATCCAAAACCCAATTCACTAATGACTTTTCTTTTCAATAACAAACACTAAACAAACCAAAAAAAGAAACAAAATATCACTTTTATGCTATCAAATATCTAAACAAATTAACGAATGTTTTACTTGTTAAATATAATATCCACATTCTGCAAGATTTAACAATTAAGCTAAGCTCTCAATGTTCATTCAAGATTGAAGTGAAATAATTGATCAAACTTATCGGAATCAAACAAAAATGGTACCCAACTAATAATCGTAAAGGAAAGAATGAGAATGAACCTCAACTAAAACAATGATTTTCCAGTGAACAAAGCCTCCAAAAGCTCATACAACGACCAACCACGACTCACACCAGAGATCCGATAATAGAGCTTAGACCCAAAATCGATTTGAGACCAGAATTTCGAATGGAAAACCTTGCTGGAATCTCACGCATAAGCGTGTTCAGCGACCTTGACTCAAAACCTTTAGTTGAAGTGTATGTGTTTTAGTGATGTATGTGTAAAAGAAGAGTGAAAATAATAATTTCATAAACAAGCCCCTCGGGCAAAGTACCACTCACATATATAGCCCCTCGGGCAAGTCTCTCGGTCGCTCGCGACTCAAGTCTCATCAAAAAGCACTCACACTCAGCACTCCCGCTCAATAGATATCCCATAATAATAACCATTGTGGCATGCAGCTGATCCGTAAATATATATAGTCGATTGCGCTCAGTAGGGGTGTGCAGATTCCGGAGGGGCTCCTACAGCCCAAGCACTATATAGTTGCGGTGTGCAGCCCAATCTATATATATTGCTGTAGCGTGCAACCTGATCCATCAATATATATAATCCTCAGCATCAGGTCTTCGACCGCTCTCAGTCATCAACCTCACAGACACTCGGGCATTTCAGTAAAAATCAGGGAACTCAGCCCAAACATTTTTCATATATTTGAAAGTAGAGTAATGAAACTGAATCAAACAATAAACAGGTAAAAATCATGACTGGCGATATGATTTCGAATCAAAACAGAGTGAGGATAGTAGTAAAATACCCCTGAGGGTCCAAACAGTTCGGCACAAGGCCCCAAACATGGCATTCAGCCCAAGTTAACAGATTCATTTCTAAAACACATAGATATCATATAGATTTATCAAAATATGCAACTCTATAACTGCCACAGGACGGACCAAGTCACAATTCCTATGGGTGCACGCCACACGCCCGTCACCTAGCATGTGTGTCACCTCATTTATCAAATAAATACAAAATTTTGGGGTTTTATACCCTCATATCTAGATTTACAATTATTACTTACCTCGATCCGGATAAAAATCTACTCCGCAATGCCCTTGCCTCTCGACTCGGCCTCAAATCATTCCAAAAAATCCAAAATCAGAATCATATCATCAATACAAGCTAAACGGACAAAGCCCAAGCGAAAATTATCAAATTAAACTCAAAAATTCCAAAATTGACCAAACCTGACCCACGTCTCAGAATTCGATAAAAATTACAACACTAGAATCCTTATCTTCTCACGAGTCTATACATACCAAAACCATCAAAATCAGACTTCAAATGGCCCCTCAAATCCCCACTTTAATCTCCCCAATTACAAGCCCTAATTCTCCAATTGTAACTCTTAAATTCCACTAATTTCATGTCTAATTAGTTAGAAAGCACCAAAAAATCAAGTATTGAGTTCAAAAACCTTACCTCGAAGTGTTATCCCTCGAGTCACTCTGCAAAAACTCTCAAAAAGCTCCAAGCCCGAATACAAATGGTTGAAAAATGACCAAATTTTGCGATGGCAAGATTTTATATGTTCTGCCTAGGGATCCCGCACCTGCAGTTCCTATTCTCGCTTCTGTGGACCGCATATGCAGTCAACATAATCACATCTATGATTTTTCATTAATTCCTCAGACGTCGCACTTACGACCCAGGTCTCGCACCTGCAGGGCTCGCAGATGCTGTCCAGACCTCTGATCCTGCGATCCATGCCGCTTCTACGGCTCGCACCTGCAGTCCCCCAATCCGTAGGTGCGGTTATGACAGAAACAACAGCTTAAGATGCTCAATTTCAAGACCAAACTTTCCGACAACCTTACGAATACATCCCGAGGCCTCCGTGACCTCAACCAAAAATACGAATAAGTCACATATCACTATTCAAACTTATTCCAACCTTCGGAACACTCAAAACAACATCGAAACACCAAATCACCCTCGGATTCAAGCCTAAGGATTTCAAAACTTCCGAATTCTGCAATCGATCCAAAAACTTATCAAACCTCATCCAAATGATCTCAAATTTTGCACACACGTCACAAATGACACAACGGACCTACTCCAGTTTTCAGAATTCCATTCCAACCCTCATATCAAGATTTTCACTGTCGATCAAAAAATGCCAAAATTCCATTTTCGTCAATTCAAGCCTAAATCTACCATGGACTTCCAAATTACATTCTGAACATGCTCTTAAGTCCAAAATCACCTAACGAAGCTATCCAAACCATCAGAATTCACACCCCAGAACCTCTACATATAAGTCAACATCTAGTTGACTTTTGCAACTTAAGTTTCCAAATAAGAGACTAAATGTCTTATTTCACTCCATGACCATTCCCAACACAGAACAACCAACACGATATGATGAAATAAAGCTGAACAACACATAAAGAAGCAGAAATGAGGAGAACGGGACTGTTACTCATGAAACGATCGGTCGGGTCATTACAGAACTACTAGTAACAATTGTTGTTGCAAATGTTGATCTCTTCTGTAGAAGGTAATGTCTATATAATTCCTTATCAATCCCTATCACCGTCCCATTGTAAAGATCCTATAGTACACAGAATTCAGGCAAGAACATTACACAGCTGCTCAGTTCCATGGTCAGTTTTGAAACAGAAAATAAGTGAACTAAAAGTCAGGAACATGTAAAATATTCTTCAAAACTTGATTGTCAAGTGTAGAGGCACTTCCTGTATGGACTATTTTACATTTATTACTTGTTGGTACTTGCACTCCACTATTATTCTGTAAGCTACAATCCTTAATGTCATGTACGATCTTCTTATAAAAAGTAATGTAATGTGAAGCAACTGAGTCTAATATCCACTCACAATCAAAGGCATTTGATAACAATGCAATTATACCTTCCATAAGCGAATGATAGTCACATGTGCCTTGTTTGTTCGGAAGACTTAATAGTTGTTTGTATTGATCTTCTGCGAAGAAATTCCTTTGTGTGAGCTGAGTGTCTGATGAATTTCCTACCTCACTAGCAACATCATTAGCATAGGAGTTAACATCTTGTACCTGCACTTTCTTCTACTTTTGAAATACGGGGGGTACCTTATGATCTTATAATAGTTTTCCTTATAGATGACCTTTGTAGCCGTAAAACTCAGAAATCAACCCTGGTTTCTTTGCCTTGATTCCCTGAGTGAATGTCTGATTTTTTTCCAACTAGCATGATCAAAGGTTCACTGTTAGGTTCCCCTGCTCCAAGAGTACGTCAGCTTTCTTCTTGTATAACCAAGGCATATACTTGATTAACTGTCAACACTAGTGTCTTGAGTAAAACTTGACTCCTCACATGGTCATAACTTTCATTTAAACCAACAAGAAACTGTAAGAGTCTCAAATTTTTTGAACTATTCGATAAAAGGTCTCGTTTCCTCACAATCACACACTGCCACTGCCACCGACACTAACAAGTCCATTTCATCCCAAAGATCCTTCATCTTGGAGTAGTAAGCTGTGACTAAATTTGTACCTTGAGTCAACAATTCTATCATCTTTCACAATTGATATGTTTGAGTCAAATTTGATTTGTCAAATCATTCCTTAAACTCGCTCCAAACTTTTGATACTTTTGAGTCATAAATGATGCTAGGTTTTAGCTCAACCGCCACTGTCGTTCTTATCCATGACAGTAGCATAACATTGCATCTATTTCACTGATTTGCTAATTCGCCTTTGAATGAATTCGTTACATAGATTCCCTCTATGAACCTTAATTTGTTTTTCACAAACTGTGTGTTCGCATAGCACGACTCCATGAACCATAATTTTCCGGACCTGTTAGATTTATGTCGATCAATACCACACCAGTTGTGTTTGATTCCCTCAAGTACAAAGGATGATTGTGGTCAATTCGAGAAACTTCTGCTTCTCCCATGGCTGCTCAATCTCAACAATGGCTTCTCACTGAAATGATAAATTTTGGTCCTAAATCTCGATCGATCGCTCTGGTATCATGATAGAATCTGAGATCTATCCACACGAACTCTTATTATTATGCATGGAGTCGATGAACTATGCAATTGAGGAAGGTCGTAGAGAGAGAATGAAAAGGAATTCTCATTACTGTGTTAACTAACTATAGGAATACACATAAATAATATAATCACTTCCGGTATTAGTTAGTGGAGGAGCAGCGTAAATTACTAAACTGCCCCTCATTTAGTACACTAGACTAATCCTCACACTCAATAGAGAGCATTTTTTTTAACAGTTCGCGAGGATTTTTGAATCTAAAACGAAATGAAGGGAATTTTGTGCCATTTGCAATAGTGCAACATGATTCTTTAGCCATGTCTCCACGTTCTAGTCGGCAATGTTTTTAGGCCTTTTGAGCTGCCAAAGTTTATATTCTTAACTTGACAGTTTGGATCCAAGGGATTAAGTGAGTTATCCCAATATATATTTTAGGATTAAAATTATCCCGTGTTTTGTTAAATATAACAGCTAAAATTGATATTATTTTTATATCAAAATTTTGATATAACTTATCCCATATTTTTATATGGGATAATTTATATCAAGTTATAGTCCTGGTTATAATTCTAGGATTATAATCTTGAAATATCTCGATTTTGAACCAAACTGACAAGGTAGCTTCAAGCTTTTAAACAACGAAAGAATTACAAGAAAATACACATGGCTTCACACCATAATAATAAATAGCCCATATTTTTATGTTTTACCCGACCTAACTTATATTGTACATATTTTGAAAACACTAGCTCTTGCAAATTCAAAATCTATGTTCTTACAATCATTGCTTCTAAAAGTCATGTAGTTAAATTTGTATTCTCACAACCATTGCTTTCACTCTCTCTTCTTCTCACATCTTTTACATATGCTTCAAGGGGTGGTCCGCCATTACTGTTTCTCCCTCTATGTCACCTGGTTGCATTGTAAAAAAATTGAAGAGTAGAAGTCCACCATTGAAGGCCATTCAAAGCTTTGCTTTCGAAAATAGAATTTTTTGAGTTTGTTAGTTGTTTGGATTGGGTGTTGTTCCAATTGATTGAAAATATTAAAAGGAGTTCAAAATTTAAATTTGAAGTGATTTGGAATAGATTTGAGCAATATTTGAGTTAAATTTCAGAAAAGACGCAAGGAAGAAGACGAAGTCAGTTTTTTGTATAATTATGTATAATCTTGTATAATAGTGTATATGAGTGTATAAATACATCTTATACACACTACTGAAAAATTGGTCTACGGTAACGGTTGGAAAACCGTCCCCATAGACTGCCAAACCGTTGCCGTAGAGATTTTGGAACGGTTTACTGCCCGTTACATCAGCAGGCGTACCCATAGGTCTACTGGAACGGTTCTTGCAACGGTTTGCATCGCCGTGACAATAGATATGTCTATCGTAATGGTTTTCCCCTATCTGTTGGAACGATTTTTTTTTTCAATTGGAATGGTTTAAAACCATTCCTATATTACTTATACAACGGTTCTTAACCATTGCCATATCATTTAAAGCAATACTTATGTAAGCTATTGCTACGGTTATGTTGGATATAGCAACGATTTCTTTAAGCTATCGTAACGGTTATATTTGTATTTGAAATGATTTTGTAGATCATTTTGGAATAGTTTATGGGACCTATTGCAACGGTTTATAATGTCTATTGGAACGCCATTTGTATCCTATTGCAACAGTTCAGGTAGGCTATTGTATTAGTTCAATTAAAACCAAAATATAGCACCTGTTATAAATAAAATTTATACATATAATAAATTATAATAATACTAAAATTTAAATACATCATAAAATAAAACCATTAATAATATAAAATTATCTATCAAGCAAATAATAATATCCATAAAGCAAATATTTTACCCCATGAGTGCATAAGTTTAGTACATTTCAAAAGGATAAATAAGTTTCAAAAAATATTGGTAACAAAAGATTCCTAGAACATTCATCTATAACAATTCAAAATTATCTCAGGTAAGATTTAGTTCTTCATCGTCTTTATTATCCATTTCTTGATCTACTCCACCTACAAAAGAAGATAAATAAAGTTATTATCCTTCAGTAGTGCCTTCAGACTTCAAATATGGCAGCACATGGCCCAACACTCTCTCAATCTTCCAGCAGTGTACCAATCAATCCCTTAATAAGGGTGGAAGAGACTCCCTCTCCAATTGCAGTTGAAGCACAAAATTAAAGCCAAAGGGGATTCTTAAAGATGAGGATGTCTCAAGTATTTAGAACAAACAAACATGTCTCTGCTAATCTAAAAGCTGGAGAAAAAGAAGAAAAAAAAAGAAAAAAAAGACAGCTGCTCATGTAACACAACATCACATATCATGTCCTAAACTGAAGCAGAATTGATGTAGCTAAATCTGATGAAATAGAATGGAGCCACAAAGTATTGGTATAACTACTATGCCTCGACCCCAAGCAAGTTAGATCGGCTACATGAATCCTCACTAACCATGTCTGCTCAATTTAAGCTCATCTCAGACCAATGTTGTACAAAATAATAATAATATAAAGGTATTAATTGTTGGTGAAATTCCATCATCAATAATAAAATTCAAGAATCTGAAATCTCTTGTTTTGGCTAGGAATTTGTTTAATGGATCTGTACCATATTTGAAAGGGTTAGTAGCAATTCAAGAATTGGATTTGAGTAACAATCATTTAGGACCTAAGTTTCCATCTATAGGAAATAATATTGTTACACTTAATTTGAGTAACAATTTTTTCAGATCAGAAATTCCTAATGGACTCAACAAGTTTAGTCATTTGCAAATTCTTGATTTCTCTTCAAATAAACTTGTTGGTCCAATCCCTTCTTTTGTATTTTCAATGCCAGAAATTCAATCCATTAATGTTTCTAAAAATCAACTAAGTGGTGCAGTTCCAGCAACTGTTTCTTGTAGCAATAAACTTAATTTTGTCGATGTTTCGAGTAATCTTTTGATAGGAAAATTGCCTGTTTGTCTTGGATTAAGTTCAAGAAACAGGACAGTGATTAATGTTTGGAATTGTTTGTCAAGTACAAGTAGTACTAAGTATCAACATCCACATACATTTTGTGAAAAACAAGCATTAGCTGTTAAACCTATTCCAAAAACTCAAGATGAGAAGAAACAACAATCTACAATCAAACTTCGTGTTGTCATAGGATTAATTGTTGGCATTGTAGTAATAGTGAGTGCAATTGGATTATTGGTATTTTTCATTGTCAAGAAAGTTACAAGAAAAAGAGTTCAAGGGTATAAGAATGATAGCTTTGCTTTTGAGAAGAATTCAACCCTTTCTAAAACTGTTGATGGAGGTAAATTTCTTTAATGAATCTTGAATTTTTGTATTTTAGATTATAGTTTAATCAATATTATTATTAACAGGGTAGAACTGTTAAGAAAAGTGTGATACTATTTTTGATGCAGTAAGTAGTGGAAAAGAGCTCTTAATTGTAATTATCAAACTTAAAATAGCTGATTCTGCGCGGTAGACTTAAAATAGTTGATTCTATACAGAAAGAAATTATGCTACATCTTTTTGCTTCTCTATATATTCAGGAAACAAGAATGGGAACCAGGAAAAAGAGGGAACTGTTATGGCGAGAAGCTCCTCATATCCTCTTCTGGTAAGATATCAAAACTAGCCACCAAAGAGTTGTCAGCTGTGTACTAAGCTTTCACAGTAACATATAGTTTATGCAGGCAGATTAGACACAATAGTATACGAGCATATGTATTTTGAATAAGTTGATACAACTGACTGAAATAAAGCATCTGCCATGAAGTCATACCTCCAACCAAAAGGTCCAGTTTTTATCCCCTGCACTATTTAATCTACATATATATGATGGAGGACCATTACAAGTCTTCTCAGGAGTTGTATAACATGTCCACTGAGATTAACAATGTTACCATAGAGAAAAAGATCCATATTGAAAGCTGAAAACATATAGATTACCAGGAAGAATGGTATCTGCAAATGACCAGCTGGATAATGAACCAATAATATTAAGGACTTCAACCCAGACTTCTTTCAAGGAACTGAAAGCAGACAAGAGAAGAGAATCTAGTTTTAACACAATAGTACTAGGAGAAAATATACTAGAAAACCTCATCATATCTGAGTTATGAATTTAACTCTATCCTGTTTGCAGTTCATGATCGATTTTTGGCATTAATTTCAAGCAATGGAGATTGAAAATAATCCGAGGACCAATATTTCCCGAGTTCAAACAAGGTAAACATCAAATTTATGATTTCACATGCTATACTCTATTAAACCTAAGAAATGCCTGTCAAACTGGGGAGAGTCATATCAAGCAATAAATAACATCATCACGTTGACATGAACTGCATATTTCAGAGGTTTCTTCTTTAAAGACATCAAGGGTATCTAAAATTTCAGAGGGTTCCTTAGTGTTTCACTCAATATATATGTCACTCAACACTCGTGTTAACACTCAAGTCAAAGGCTTTTGCGACCTCGCTCAATTGAACTCACCACTCTAGCCTTTTTTCACACAAGGGTATCTAAAAGTTCTCTTCACAACCAATATTCTCAAAAATCAGCTATTTTTGCAAAACTAGTCATATTGGCAAAACTTAAACTAGGCAGAAACTATAGGCTGCTGAACTCATCAACAGCAGCTGGACTGTGTAGAAATTGCAGAAGTTTGGCTTCAGTTGTGCTGATTTCAAATGCAGTCCCAAACTGTTCTAAAACTCAACTGATCGGTCACATTTACTATTCTCATAAACAACTATCAGATGACTTATTTCAAGGTAGTGCTGGGCAGAAAATGCAGTTGGAACCTAATTGAATTAGGTGCTGCAGGTTTGCAGCTTAACTGGAGCTCAACAGTGCTGCAGATTTGTTTCTTAAACTATAACCCAACACTTACGCTCAAAGCCTCTGATTTCCGAACTCAAAATGCTATCTAAAGATGCAATGTCAGCAATAGACTTGCCCAACACTCGGCAGAATATTAAAACCAAAACTACACTCAGAACAACCAGAAGCTATTTTCAGTATATTCTTAATCGACAACCTTCAACTCAAAACTCAGAAAACCAAAAAGAACTAGCATCCTATCTATCTATTTCTCTCTCTCTCTCTCTCTCTCTCTCTCTCTCTATATATATATATATATATATATATATTTTACTGACCTTAGGGAAAACATGTGTAATCAAGTATTTCTGATTTCTGAACATTTAATTTTAAATATAACCGAAAGTTTATTTTTATGGATTCTCTTTATATGAAACTCGATTCCTAACTAACACAAAAGACCAGTAAAAATCTGATCTCCATGACTATGGCGCTTTTGGTAACAAAATCAGTAAAAAACAATATAGCAATGGTAACAAAAACAGTAAAAAAGACCAAAAGAAAAGAGAAAATTACCAAGCTATGGCGATTTTGGGCTTCTCTGATTCGAGCATAAATCTGATTTTAGAATTTGGGGATTTGTGGAAGGCTAGCAACTGTCCTTGAAGAAGTGAATATCTCAGTTCATTGGTTTGTAACCGGCAAACCTTCAGAGAAGTGCCGGAAAGACCGACGGAAAATGGTGAAGGTGACACGTTTTGGGCTTTTGAAATTCTAGGGTTTGAATGAAAAATGTATAGATATAGAGAGAGTGAAAGTGACAAAGCAAATGTGAAAATTGACTAAGAGAAGATTTATTGAACCTGAAACTTGGCAATTAATGGAGTTTGGCAAGAAAAGTTCAGAGAGGGGAGTTGTAGTCGATGTACTGGAGGTGGAGGGTGGGGTTTATTTTATTTACTTTATTAAATTAGTTAAAAAATTATATAAAATATAGGCGGGCCAGTGAATTTTAGCGAAAAAAAAGAGAGGAAAATTATTAACCGTTTCCATAGAAAATTTTTTGCCACAACCGTTCCAATATACATATCTATTGAAACGGTTTACAAATCCGTTCCTTAAAAAATCTCTATGGCAACGGTTTTGCTACAATTGCAACGGTTTTGTGTCTAAAGTGTGCTATATCACCCAAAGTTCTATTGTAACGGTAGAAACCGTTACTATATACACTCTATGGCAACGGTTTGCAAAACGTTGCCAAAATAACTGTTCCCATAGGCCCATTTTCTGGTAGTGACACTTTTATACACCTTTATACAAGCGTTTGTAGACGAACTTCTTCCGCGATTTTTAATTGCAATTCTTGTTCAAAACCAGTCCAAATCTCCATTAAATAACTTCAAATTTTATATACAACCTCCTTATACTATTCTTAACAAGTCTAAGTAACATCCGCTCCAAATTTTTCACAAAATCAAATTCGGAATTGAAATCCACATATTTAAACTTGTTAAAAACCTAATTTTCACCACCCAAATGGATTTGGTTTATTGAACTAATATTTGAGTCACAGTTACTGATTCGAAAATTAACTTAAAAGCTTGAGCAATCTTTTTAAAAATTAAATAGTAATTTTGAGAACCTATTAGAGTTGGATGTTGAATCTTAGCCTATTATTTTTGGACTAGTTGATTGTAAATTGAAATATGGGCTATAAAATTAAAAAGTAGGGAGCCAAATTGTGCTTTATGTGAAACTTTCCCTTAAACTACCCTCTATGTTTGGATAAACTTAACAATTTTTTCTCCTTGTACCCCTTTTCACTATATAAATTGAGTTCATTACAATATGGGCTAATAAAGAAAGAGAATGGGCTTCAGGTTTATATGGACTTTAGACTACTCCTCAATCCTTTTGAGCTCTCCAATTCTCATGACTCCAAACTCTAGCTCAAATGCTCAAATTGAGGCCCCTTCAACGTCCAAGATAAATGTATATTTTTAACTATTCCTAAAATAATTGTCGACAAAATATTTTTTTTGTAAATATGGATATTATGTACATATAATATATATATTTAATATATTTTTTAGTTAAGGAATGCAATTAATTTCGATCGACCGACCAATTCTGTATTTTGCCCAACTTCAAACTAGCCCCAAACACATGAAACAGACACAGCACAATTGCTAGTAACCTAGTGGAAGTTTTGTTCCTAAAGGCATAATTCTTAAATATTGATGCAAGTCTCTCATCATTTAAAAAAGCCGCAAACAATCAATGCTTGTTGATTTTTTATAGAGTTAGATTTATTAATCCTAAAGTATCTCCTACAAGCATAATATCTATGTGATTTAGGTACTCGGCCAGATTTAGGCAGTTTAATTAGGTGATTAAACATACCGAAAGAAAAGGGGTTCAGATATCACAGATTTACAAAATAAGGCAGACAAGTAGGGACATGAGTTAAGTAAGACATTACAGGACATGACTTCTCAACAAGAATTATACAAAAAATTCTCATTATTAGACTATAAATTCAAACATCATATTACTCTTGAGATAGCAACACTGGAGTCCATTACTGAGATGGACATTAAACTATGTGAAATTATGGAGTACAGTCAAGTTCTTTCATTTGTAACAAGAAAGTCACTCAACTATCCATATTGCACTCTGATGATCACTCGACCAGAATTATTGATTTTTTTAGTGAAAAATGCTGACTTGGCAGTCCACATGGACGTTTTGACCACGTAAAATAATTAAAAATCGAACAAAGCATATAAACACATCCATACACCCAATCCGACCCGAGCTGACCCATTTATAAAGATAAAAATCCACTCAAAAGTTTTACAATGCTCTTTCTTATAAACGGATTGAGTGTGCGGGTGAATTTTTATATCTTTTTTGGGTATTAATTTTTTTACGTGGTCCAAAAATACATGTGGACTGCCACGTTAGCATTTTCTACCGAAATATTTAATAAATCTGGTTGAGTGATCATCAGAGTGCAATATGGATAGTTGAGTATTTTTCTTGTTACAAATAAAAGAAAAGTGACTTTACTCCATAATTTTACATAGTTCAGTGACTATCTGAGTAATAGACTCCGCAACATTGAGACCTAAGGCATGTTTTCTAACACTTCACTAGAAGTTTTACTTATAAAAGAAAAGTAAAAGTTAACATTAGTAATTCGATGCACAGAGCCGAATCTAGAATTTAAACTCTATGACTTCAATATTTAAGGTTCTTAATATTGGACATATTATATTCTTAAAATTATGGGTTCAGACGCAATGTGTATTGCAGTTTTAATGAATTTTTACTCTAAATTTATATTCCGCGTTAAAAGTATTATGTTCAGATGAACCCTGTACTATAATTCTGCATATGCCTCAGCCGATGCATCAACTAGTGTCAGTAAGCTCTAAAATGCATAATTCCATGGAAGATACGAAGGGCTTTCTGAACAAGTTATGCCTCACATTTTGCAATTGTAGGTTTACTTTAATTTCCACTTTGGTAAGTCTCACAACTTTTGATAGAAAGAAGGGAATTTGGGTAAGGCCATAAATTTGGTTGTCAAAATCCTAACATATATACCATGTTTACGTGCAGCGGTGTTAAATGGGCTAGTTGTACCCATATTGGGTGGGTTAAAATGAGTTAGCATTACATGAATTGAGATGAGCTAGGTCAGGACGGACTAAAATTTAATTTTTTAGCTAACCCGTCCAACTCTTACCAATCTTTAATTTATATGTATTGTTTTCTTATGAATTGTATAATTACTGAATAAGATTTTTTTTCTTTTGTTATGGTCATGTGTAACATATTAAAGAAAAAAGAATTATTTCTAAAATATTTTAGTAAAGTTACTCATGGATCAATTTAGGGAGAAATTCAAAAATAGCCAGATTTACCACTGGTCGTTGAAAAATAGCCAAGTTTCAAAAGTCATCGAAATTTAGCCACTTTAAATCTGAGCGAAAACACTGTTCAAAATCCGGAAAAATACGCCCGCAAATTTTACGGGAGTTCCAGCATAAGTATGCTTGAACTCCCGTAAATTTTACGGGAGTTCCAGGATAACTATGCTGGAACTCCCGCAAATTTTACGGGAGTTCAAGCATAATTATGCTGGAACTCCCGCAAATTTTACGGGAGTTCCAGCAAGTATAATTGTCCAGTATAATATACTGGAGTTTGGAGCACTGGTGCTCCAGTCTCCCGCAAATTTTACAGGAGTTAGCAAAGTATACCGGTCCAGCATAATATGCTGGAGTTCGTACACAAATGCACCAGAACTCCCATATATTATACTGGATCGGTCCCTGTTGCAGCAAAATAGTGGCTATTTTTCATTGACTTGGTAAATACTGGCTATTTTTTATTGACTAGTGTGAAAACTGACTATACCATGATATTTTAACATCAATTTAGCCTAAAAATCAACTCAATTTTAAATGGGTTGAGAACTTGAGATGATTGGGTCAAGAACTGAGTTTTATAGAGGGTCAATAACCATCCCAACCTTAGGCGGGTTGAACGGGCCATTTAGACTTGGGCCAAATTTGACAGCCTTATTTACGTGTAAGATTGTCCACTTTCAATTTTTCTATGTCAACATATATAGTTTTAAAATTTTTCATCAATTTACATGAAGCAGCAATGCTGTTTCTGTGGCCGCGAAGAACAAATCTATCTTCAATGGTGTCACTGAAAACATATGCATGCTGTTTGTGCAATTATAGCTTCTTTATATATTTTGCATGTACTACTTCAGAAAGTACAATGTATTTGCATTCCCAAGTGTTTGACTCAAAAGTTATTGCATACTTTATGAATACAAAACAATATACATAGATTATGGGCCAATCATAGCAAATCGTAATAATCCATTGGACCAAGCGAAGAACATGAAAATAAGTGCTCAAAATTAAGAGGAG
>MU720042.1:0-11441 GCA_026770625.1 Nicotiana glauca | reverse complement strand
TGATTTCTTACCGCTCAGTTATTATTTACTCTTATTACCACTGAGTTGGAAGTACTCACTTTACTCCCTGCACCACGTGTGCAGATTCAGGTGTCCCGGAAGCATAGTTGAACTATTTGCTGCTTCAGAGTTTCTCAGGAGTTGTCGAGGTAGTTGCCTGATGTTCGCAGGACTCGACTCCTCCCCTATTCCTTTATTATTTCCGCATTTTAGAACATCAGTATTACTGAGGATGTATTATTTTATTATCTTAGAGGCTCTAGACTCATGACCCCAGGTCTTTGGGAGATGTTGGGTAAGTGAGTGATTCATACTGTCTCTATCTAGATTATTGGTTAATAGACTTGTTAAACGGTAATTTAATGCTATAAATTTGAAATGGGTGGTGTGATTGAGTTGTGAGTGTTAATTGGTCGGGCTTGCCTAGCAATTGTGTTGGGCGCCATCAGGACCGGGATTGGGGTCGTGACATAATCCATTTAAGCTTATGTGACATTTATTTTTGAATTTTTCTCATTAAATTTTATGCCATGTCATATTTATGGTAGGGGTTTGAACCAAAATGACTTTTAGGTGACAATATCAAAGTTTAGTTACTTTTAAGTGACAAAAAATAATTGAGTGACTTTAGTGAAATTGAAACATAGTTGATTGACCATCAATAAAATTAACCCACAATTCACGTATTTGTGCAACTAGTTGAATATTGGTCAATCGTTCAAAATGTCATCATCTTTATTTTCTACAAAGGAGATTTGTGTGGCCTATTTAGGTTTTCATCAATATTAGCGAAGTCAATATTAGAAAGCACGATTGCGAAGCACAATCATATCTTTTGGTCAAAATGTGAATATAGGCATTAATAATTCAAAACAGTAGTATTGACACACAGTTTCAGTTTTTGTTGGTAGTAAGTTTTTATGACTAACCGTTATTTTCTATAATTGTTTATATGGCTTTTTGGTACTATCCTTTTTTGTCTATGTATACAGTCAAAATCAGAGGCCTCCGACTAACAGGATCGAGGATCCGTCATTGGCCCAAGTTCAAGCAAGGTCGAGTTCGAGACCGGTAGACCAGAGGCAAGCTCGAAGATAGAGCGCGATGCCCGGAGATAGGAGTACGAGGAATATCAAGCCCGAGTATACTCGACCCCGAAATAGTACCATTAGGAGTTTATAACAGAATGAGTTGGATTCCTGCCACTTTCCCAAAATCGTTGTACAAATCCTGGAATAAGATTGTACGATTCCGTACTAGGTGGTTAGACAGCTGTATCAAGAATATTCCCTAATGTAAATAGAAATATTCCTTATTTAGGGTTCACCTATTATATAAAGGGGATCCCAATCATTTGTAAGACTATTTTATCACTGAGCAAAGAATATACCCTCTACCTTTTCGCCTATTGTTCACCAGCATTGTCCTTTAGCTCTATTGTTCTTACTTTACTTTTATTATTAACTGTTCTTATTATTCCAAGCCTAACTCGAGGTCACCGAGCTCGAGGTCACTGCTGCTGAGTAACTTTAGTTTGATTCACTTGTCTCTTTCATTTCTATTTCATACTTCTAGATCATTAATTGGTATTGAACTAAATCACGTATCTTTAAAACCACAAATCAAATTTAATTGTTATTCGTATTTTCGAGGTAGACAATTTGGCGCCCACTGAGGGGCTAAAGATAATAGTGGTTATTTTTTTTACTAATTCTCGTTACACACGTTGTCTTTACACTTTTTTCTTGTCAAGAGTTTTTGATTCTTAGGTTGAAACATGTCTAGCACACAAAATGCACCTGTTCATGACAACAAATGTCTTGGAGAAAACAATAGTATAGGGGTCGGCGTACCCCCAATAAACGCTGAGGAAATACCAAATATGGAGCCAGTTGATATCAATTCACATAATGTCCTGAACACGGATTCAGACACAAACCCCGTAGGGAATGCACGCAGGGAAGCCCGACCAGGGAACCAAGGAACAACAGGAGTAAGAAATGGGGGAGTCAGCCTTCAAGTGATATTCGAGATACTACAAGCTCAGAAAATCGCCATCGCTCAACTTCAAAGTCAAAATAAAACTCCGAGCGTAGTTGAACATGAAAACAATCGACGTGTTGAGCCAATGCTAGAAAGGTCAAATGGAAACGGCTCGGGGACTGAACCCACGATTATGAAGATGCTCGAAGAGCTCACTAAGAGGATCGAGTCCGAAGAAACACTACAAGAAAAACGGCCTTTAAGGAAGGGAAATATGGTCCCTAAAGCTCCAAATCTGGTCCTAATAACCCAATTGCGACGGCAAAAATCTGGTCGCCACCAGTCGCAATCGCTTTTGCTGCAAAAGGCCATTAACGACGGGTCCAAAACACTGGTCATTAAATATTTTTTGAGACGGATAAAATATCTAGTCGTTAAATACCTTTAGAAACTAGATACCTCGTCCCAATAGACAATTTATATATTATTAAAATTATATATTTTCTCGTTATAAAAAAGTTTTAGCGACCACCTTTCTCCTTCCAATTAGACGATAAATATATTATTAAAAATATAAATTCTTTGATCGTTAACCATCTTAGCTACCAGTCTTTAACTGGTCGTAACTTATCTTTTAGAGACGAGCATCACTGGTCCCTATTTAAAATGATTGTAGTAACTTTAAAGACCATATTTCTAATCTCGATCTTATTGACCGCAAATATTCCTAAAGCTCGATGTCACAAAAATTTATTTTTATCAATAAATATCAAATTGCTATTGAAAAATCTAGATATTAAAAGGTAATAAAGTTATTAATTCTAATGTTAACATACCGTGATGTTAGTTTTTATATTTGCTCGACACCTTAACAAAACAAACTTAGCTAACATCCTGAGCTAGACTATGATATTAAGTTTTATATAACATTCTTAGCAAAATAATAATGAGCTTATGTATCTTCCAAACTTGAATCTTGACTTGTAGCTTCAATCTTCAAAACCTGTAAGTACAAAATTTTGAATAGATGATAAATAACTATTGGTAAAACAATATATGTTAATTTACAATAGTAATGGTTAAACCGCTTACCCCAAAAGCAGTCTAAATTCATCAGGTGTTATCCAACTATATCAACAAGGCTACAAGAATATAGAAAATTATTAGAAAACTTATAGAACGACAAATCAAATTTTGGTCAGATTGTCCTCAAATTCTAGCTAACTGTAAAACATACAATTTTACTTTGAAACTAGGAAGAAAGTAAGAAAACCATGTGCTCTGTGCCCAAACTATTAAAATATATATAAAGGAAGACATTACATGTCAAGGGGAATCACATCAACTAGGAATCAGTAGGTGTACTATGAAGTCTGTACTATGTTTTTTATCCAACTTTTTGTTTGTCAGTTTGGTGCTTCGAATTGCTCCTGTTATCAGTAGGTGTTGTCGTAAATGCATGTAATGGGCATTATGCGTTCACCTGGGAGGATGGTCTAGTGGACTCTTGAGCCTAAACCAGTTCCTAAGTGATTGTTATCACAAGTTGAGGTAGTTGAAGAACTAAAATTTTCTGGGGCAAAAGAAATCAAATATCCCAGGAACTGTGATGTATCAGTGAAATATGGGTATTTCGTGTCACAACCTACAAACCTATTCATGAGAGACATGCTAAGTCTAGTATTGTGGTAAAATTCTCCTTCGAAGATCTATAGTTCCTTTCCTTCTATCTAGTCCATATAACCAATAATGCACCACTCCTTGAGGTAACAACAATGAGAGAAGTCCTTAATTTAGGCACGGCGGGAGGGAGAGCAAAGGAGGAAAAGTTAGGCGTTCAAGCACTGAAAACGAACTTCGCTTATTTGAAAAATGTAAAGGTCCTCCAGTTCTATCATGATTCTTCCAGAAATCCAAAAGGCACACACCAATGGATCTACTAGTCTTATCCTTTTGGTTGTTTACAATAATAAGAAAAAGGACCTAACAGTTTGAATCTTATCAGCACGTGACGATGCACATAAAAGTTAGCAGCAGAATAAAAGGTATTACAGTGAGAAACTAAGGAACAGTAACGTGTGTAACCTCAAATAGGGTTTAACACATCACAGGAAGCATCTGGAACAAATTTTGAAATGAATACAAAACAATAATTCAGTTAACTCAGTAAAAGCACTGAGGGCCAGCACAGCAATACATGTTTTTATTAAAAATTATTAAAAATTTAAAATTACCATGATCAAGTCATACAAATCCAGAACCAAAAACATGTGTAACAAGCATCTAAAGTGCAAGTAGATTTCCCTTTATGCCTTCAAATATTCTATGATTCCTGTCTAACCAAACTGTCCACCAAATGGCAGCAAGGATTGTGTCCAACATGTTCTTCTCATTCTTATTTAGACCTTTTATGCGCCAACCTAGCATCAGAAGAGGTTGGTGGCATTGTCCAATGCATCCCCAAAACTCAGAAGAAACAAGGCTAAAAAACTTTCAAGGACATTTAGAAGTTAGAACCGTCATATAACGAACTCAGAATTATCAGTAGATAGGCTCTAGCTAAAATGAATTCTAACTTAGTCTCTTAGCGAACTCTAAAAAAGCACCTAATTTATTCACTGCCAAATGAAGCAGGACTCCAAAGCATGACCCCGAGCTAGTATACAACTAGATTAACCAACGGACCACAATGATTCAATACTATGTTAACATCGCATTTAACCTTATATTGACATATAAATATTTAACCAAACTGAAAAACCTCCCAGCAAAGACCAGACCTAAACGAAGACAGAACAAAGTACACACATACATGCATAGAAACCATCAAGACTTTTACCAATTACAACACTATCTTCTAGAAATAAATTAAATTAAAGATAACCAAAACCCCAAAATGCCAATTTCTTTCTAAACAGACAGACAACAGAGATGATGCAAGAACCTACAATAGAAACTGAACTTCTATACATTAAAAATAACAGATTTAAAATATCTTACTTGTTTTAATTGTTTGGATGTATTGCTTAACAAGATCACTAGATTGAGGAAATAAGCTCTTAATTGGCATATTCTTTTTCTCAACCAAATATTTAAGCCCTTGTCCTCGTCCTTGTCCCTATCTTATAGCACCCGGCGGGACGAACGCATATCTGATTGTACTCTTCATATTTGATTCCACATCAGTTTTAGTCTTTGATGGTTTCATATTGAACCTGCAAAGAGCCAAAAGTAAAAATAGTAAGACAACGTGTGACAATATAGTAATAAAAGAAATCATGCCATCAGTATATATAACAATGAATATACTAATTCATAAATAGATAATTCACCTCATCAGTTCTTTTTCGTTTCTTTTGTGAAGGATTTCCTAAGTCTACAATATCATCATCCATTTGTTATACAATCTCATAGGAATCCCGAGGTTGAGTCTTCCGCACAAGATGTCAACCTTTGTTGGAGTTATCAATAGCATAAAACACTTGAGATGCTTGCTCCGCTAAAATAAAAGGCTCATTTGTTTTCAAAAATCTCCCTGAATTAACACTCACAAAGTCATACTTGTCACACCTCCTTTTTACCGAATTACTACACCCCTGGGAAGGGATATAATAAAGGAAGGAGTTTTTCCACTTAAAGGACAGTCGGAACGGGATTTATTTATTTAGATTCAGAGTCGCCACTTGGGAGATTAATGGTGTCCCAAGTCACCAGTTGAATCCCGTACCGAGGAAATATGACTCTGTTAACAGTCCGCGAACCAGAAATCCGGATAAGGAACTCTGTTAATTCGGGAGAAGGTGTTAGGCACTCCCGAATTCCGTGGTTCTAGCACGGTCGCTCAACTGTTGTATTTTTTTATTTCTGGTTTCTATATATATTCCATTTTTATGTGCATTTATTAATATTCCGCTTTATTATTGAATTTTTACAAGAATTGCAACGTCGTGAAAATGTATTCCGGACCACACTGTACCAGTACGCCTGTGGCCTTTAACACATTTCGACTTTGTTGAGATTTAGATTTGGGTCACATAAATATACACCCGTACTTAAGAAAGTATATTATTATAAATCGTGCATAAAGCATCTACGTCTATGTTAACTTTGGGAAAGACCGCAGAATTCGCTAAACGGTCCTTCCAAGTCTAATAATTTTATATAGCAATTTTATTTGAGGGCCCCGCAATTGTATATTTGATGCGGCGAGGCTCATCTCACTTTTATTTAAAGGCCCACTTAAGAGTGACTATGATTTTCTATTAGTTTTATCTCTAAAAAAAAATGAAGTAAAAATCCTAATTAATTGTTGTTTAATAGCTATTTTAATTTGTTTATGAATTATCACATTTCCTTTGGGCCTTAAAAAGGGCCCAAATAAAGGTCAAGACCCCTTATATATCAATGCAACCATAGACTGGGCAGGCCCGTATGAACAATATTGTTCCTGCTAGGCCCAGTAAAAATGGCCTTGTTTACATCTCACGTGCACAAATCAACTGGCCCCAAATTGAGGCCTGGACGAAAAACAACTACAACTTGAATCTTCATTTTTAAGCATTCAAACTCAAAGGACAACTTATCCTATTTTTTTTTCACTGTCGAGTTTTTAAATATTACTGAAATAGCATACAATTACGCACAATTGTAACAGCACTTCAAAAATATGACACTAATTCTAATTAAACTAATACTCAACTACTGGTCTTGTACACTACTTTTAAGTTGCTAGATCCATATAATTCACTTATGATCCTAGATTGGATGTGTTAACTGCCAGCTCAATGCCTTATTGTTATCACTTAGTTAAAAGCTAATTTTTCGAGAAAATGAGAATGTAAATAACGTTTAAATGGACAAACCTTACAACGAATGACATATCAAAGAAGCATTTTAAACTGTGTAAGCCGTCCTATTTATCTAAATGAACAATTATGATTTAAATCCACAAGCATTATCAGATATTGAACACTTACTTACATGAATAGCTCTGGTTACTCTACTGATTTTAGTATACTGGTAATAACACCTTTTAAAAAGGTCACAATATTATTTATCCTAAACAGAACTTATTGCAGAATTTTAAATCTGTTCTATTTTTAACATTTAAACCTCTAATACTATCAAATAATTTCAACTACAACATATGAAACTATTCTAAAGCTAATGCTAATATCAACTCAAAAATCAACAGTCCAGTCCGAGTTTATAGTTCAATTACATATTTAGACTACTCCTAATGAATACAAGTGATCCTAGTTAATTTCTACATCAATTATGCTCAATAAACACAAAAAACACAGTAAGATATGAAAACATGTGAACTTCTTCATTTCATTTTTCTTCAATTTCGAAATTACATCACAGTAATTGGAATGTACCAGGAAAACGAAGAGAAACCGATGAGATTCTACTCGAGATATCAGAAATAAGAATCTACCACAGCAATAAACAGCCTCAAACAAACAGCAATCACAGTTCAATCAGAAAGCCCAGCAAAGTAACGAATCACACAGCAAACTTGATATTCAAATCAACGTAACTCCAATTCAGCAGAGCTTTGATCGCCAATAACCAAACAGAAGGAAAACAGACTTGAAATTGAAATATATTCAATGGAACAGTGAGATTTTTTTTTACGATTTTTGGATTTTGAAATGATGAAGAATGAGAATTCAGATTGCAAATAGCACAAGAGTATTTCTATGGATTTCGAATTTTTTAAGACTTCCAAAAACTTGTTCAAGGAGGCCAAGTGAGGCCTATTTATAGAACAAAAAGGGAGGAAAATTTGATTTCTTAATTTATCAAACAGTCCCTTTTTTTATTTTAGATGTACCCTTAATACTTTCTAATTAATCGACTCTAAGCCCTTGTTAATACAGAATCTCCCTTTCCTCCCCTCCTAGAATGTTCTATGCCATTGCTCTTACTTTTTTACCCCTACTTCTAAGTGATATTCACTGCATTACCCCTCATATTGTCCACATTACCCCCACTTCCTAAGTCTTATTACAATTTAACCATTTTTATATTCCTAAAACACCCCTGAACCCCACTCTTATTTACCAATTAACCTTACTGTTCTTACCCCTTTATCCCTTAGGTTTAAACAATATTACGAAACTATCCTACTGCTCCATTTCAGAATCCAAACTCAGGATATAACCCGCTATAACCAACAACCCTAACATTTTATCAATTAACACTCATTTATTTCAAATAAATTTACTGAAAATCAAAACTTCTAATTATCAATCTCAATTTAACAAAACAAAACAGAAATCGAAATCATAATAGTCAGGCTCTAAAACTTCTAGAAACTAATCAAACAAGCTTTTAACCCTAATTAATATAAAAAATTAACACAAAAATCTATTAAGGCTATTAAAATCTATTTAATTCCTAAGATTGATATCAAAATTTTTTTATTAAGATTTTATTATTTTTTTAGTTTCAAAACAGATCAGTTTCAACGAACCAAGAATTAACAATCAGAAAAATACAATCATTTATCAAGAATCAGAGAAAAACAACACATGCAAAAAGAAAAAAAGAGAATACTTAGCTTTCTTTTTTCTTATTTTCATATAATCTTGTCTTTTCTTTTCTTCTTTTTCTTTTAAAATTTTACTCTAAAGTTCAAGAGGCCTTTTTCAGGCCTTTTCTTGAGTTCTTGGTCACCAGTGGATTTCTTTTGACATTTTTAGAGCTTTTCAGTGATCTTTGGGATTTAAGGCTTTCAGAATAGGGTTAAGGAGGTCGAGGAGCACTTTTGGTATGATTTTGGTTGTTTTTGGGTTAAAGGTCATTCGCCGGAACTAGGATTCCGGCGAGGTTTATTCGAAGATTTGAGAAGCAGGGGACTTATTCGAGGAAAAAGAAGTAGAGAGTGTGGAAGCGGAGGTTGAGACGGTCAGACGGTGTTAATGGTGGAGGTTTTGGCCTAACTAGCGTCTCCCGCCGGTAGGGTTCCGGCGGGGTTAGGGGAAGGGTGAGGCGGCTAGGGTTTTTTAACAGAGAAGGAAGAAGAAATGAATATGGTAGTGTATGTATTGTTTTGTATATTTAACAGCTATTAGTGAATTGAGACCGTTGGATCACTTATACCAACAGCTCAGATTCATTGTCCTTTAAACGACACCGTTTGGGGTTTTAATGAAAGTGACATTGCCCGTTAGAGCTATTAAATGAACGACTCAGATTGACGTTCCCATACGTCATCGTTTCATTTATCCAGAGTCCGTGTATCATGGCCGTTCGATCAAGCATTTCAAAGGTCCAGATTTATCTATACTAAACGAAGTCGTTTTGGCTTGGGGTTGGGCAGACCGAGTAACATGCCCTTGGGCCTGGACTGGTATTATTGATTTGGGCTATTGATTTTAGCCCAATTGTTTTCTTTCCTTTTTCTTTTGTATTTTCTCATTTTGTATTTTTACTAATATTTTCACTTGTATTTTTTATTGTACTTTGTATTATTATTTCCAGTATTTTTTATTTTCTTTTGTATTTTTTGTAATTTTCTATTTTGTATTTTGTATTTCTATTTTATGGTAATTTCAATTAAAATGCAAAAATATTATTTTTCTTTAAAATGAATTAATACTAAATTTGTAAAGTTAAACCCCTAATGTATGTGTATATTTTTGTATTTTTATATTTATTCTTTAGTATGAATTAAAATGCAACAATTAACACCAACAAAAATCCACAAAAAATGGTAAAAGAAATTATTTATTTGGATCTTTTGGAATAAAATTGCTTAGGGCAAAAATCACGTGCTCACAGCTGCCCCTCTTTGCTCGGGAACACGAAGAGTTTTCGTGCAAAGATAAGTGAGCGGTAATGAGGGATTTTTGCCCATTCGCATATTCCGTGTGAAGCATTTTTTAAAAGTTTGACCGCACCCTGCTTCAGAGATTGCCTACATATCCTGGGCTAAACAGGAATCAGGTCAGTGTAGTTCAGGAGTGTCTGGTAGCTGGGACTACCAGGAGCTGTGATCTCATTGCTGTTGCTGTTGTTATTGCTTGCTGACCCCCTTATTACACAGTGTAAAGATAAAAGAATCTAGCCTAGGCTACGCCCTATGATTTACAAAATCCTATCTAATGTCTGGTATCTTGTGTTCTTGAATTTCCTTGATCTTGCATCTTGCATTCTTTCAATATAACTTTGACTGTGTCTATTCTTCATGTGGACTCCTGCTTGCAATTGCTTTGAAAAGTATTCCCTTATTCTTCAGGTGGGCTCCTGCTTACCATTGCTTTGAAAAGTATTCCCTTGTTCTTCAAGTGAGCTCCTGCTTACAAAAATGAACAACCAAAGAAAATTTTCTGCCCCAGTATGATGACTGAGCATATCATGTTATCAGATATTAAAATTCAAAGCTAAAATTCAGATTGTACTTCCCTTGTTTTTCAGGTGGGTGCCTGCTTACTGTATTTGAAAAGATGTTCTCTTATTCTTCAGGTGGGTGCCTGCTTACAACAAACATACAAACAAAAGAAAGTTCTTTTGCCCCAGTTTGATAACTGGGTGCATGATGTTACTGAATGTTAACTTGAGATAAGAGTTGTATTATACTTCCCTTGTTCTTCAGGTGGGTGACTGCTTGCTGTACTTTGTAATGTATTCCCTTGTTCTTCAGGTGGGCGCCTGCTTGCTGCATTTTAAAAGATATTCCCTTGTTCTTCAGGTGGGCGCCTGCTTACAACACACGTACAAACAACGAAAATTTTCTGCCCCAGTCTGGTGACTGGGCACAACATATTATCAAATATAAAAATTGAAAGCTAAAATTATACTTTCCTTGTTTTCCAGGTGGGTGCCTGACCACCGAAACTTGACATGGATTCCTTTGAATGTTGCTGCTTTTCCTTTAAACTTGAACTGTTCTCCCTCGTTCTCCAGGTGGGTGCCTGTCCGCCAAAACTTTCTGTGTTCCCTTGTTATTCACATTGGTCACATTCACTTTAAAGTGATTAGTAAGAATTTGAATCTTTTGTCCCTATTTTAATCAAAGAACAATTTGTTAGTGTAAAATGGTGGTTAGCTGCTGGCATTCTTGTTGGCCATGCTCCCGCTTCTGAACTTGCTCCGACTTGCTTCTTGAACTTATCTTGTCTTGCCTTAATTTCCCGGCTAACTTTCAAACTTTTTGATCTGGATGACCCGACTGTTTTCCTCGTGTCACTGACTTGATGTTTCTTTTTCCTTTTCTTGTGAACTTTTGCTTCTTTCTCCAATCATCTGATTACCATTGGTCCTTCTTGTTTTAACTGTCCTTTAATAAATCCTGACCTCATTGTGCCATATAACTGGGAAGCTGGTAGTTAGTTTTGACTATAAATGTCTTATGAACAGATTTCAAGAAAAAGGAAATGCAATGACCCCGAAGTTTTGAGGATAGAAAGACTCTGAAAAGAAAAAGAGGATGGGACTTATCTGAGTAG
>MU720040.1:76653-109287 GCA_026770625.1 Nicotiana glauca | reverse complement strand
TGACCAAGGGTGGTTGTTTATGCAAAGTTAGCCTTCCGGCGTCCCTTTCGGGAACATTCGGCTATTTTTGATAAATGGCACTATTCAACTTACTTAAGACTCTTTTTTTTATCGTTTTGTTTTTTTTTCTTTTTCGAAATAAAACCCGATATTGCAAACACGGCCTTTCAGCGCCTCGGGGACGAAGATTCTAAGATCGTGTGGGTCAACCGACCAAAATCTAAATAATGACCCAGAAGTGGCTGTTTATGCAAAGTCAACCTTCCGGCGTCTCTTTCGGGAACACTCGACTATATTTGATAAGGATGACATCGCCCGACTTGTTTATAACAAAATTAAAATTTGACATCTTTTTGGTTATTTGTTTTTTTGTAGAAAATGGGAAAGTTAGACCCGATGAGGGTTGCCTACGTATCTCACATTCGGTGAGAATCAAACTAGCGTAGTTCTGCCAAGAAAAATAAACTAAATTTGACAGCAAGACTCTTTTGTTTTTTTTTCTTTTTTGTTCAATATTTATGAGTTGGTCAGCATGTAAGTCTGAAGCAATTAAATGCGCCAACCAAATAGGATGCAACGGGATGGTCTTTTCGTTTCAGGTTGCCTGTCCTAGACGGACCCAACCCCTGTGTTGAGTCCCCTAATGTGAATGCAACATGATGCAAATAAGCGTTCCTACTAGGGATCCGGTATGAAGTCATGTTATTCTAGTTCAAAACCTGGGTACGTGTTCTAGACTGTGTACCCGAGCGGACAACTCGAGTCGAGGAAGGGGCAACGTACCGGGAACCAAAAGGTCATCCGGCTTAGTAACTTGTCCAACCTCTTTCTTATTTCAGGGTATTGATGCTAACAGAATAGGGAGTCTCAACCAGTAAGCACATCCCCGGAGGTGAGAAGAGAAGGGTTCCGACGCAGTTTATATATACAGTTCAGATAATATCAAAGCGGTAAAAAGAAACATTTTGCACATTAAGCATGAACATGTAGGAAAATCAGACATAAACAAATACAACAATTGTTCCGAGCTCGAATTCTTAAACCTTGAACCAAAGTTCTGGGTTTTTTCTTTTGTCCCCAGCAGAGTCGCCAGAGCTGTCACACCTCCTATTTCCGGCACCCGCGAAGGCGCAAGGGAGTTTTTCCAATTAAAGGACAATCAAAACGGGATTTATTTATTTGGTTTAGAGTCGCCACTTGGGAGATTTATGGTGTCCCAAGTCACCGGTTTGAATCCTAAATCGAGGAAAAGGTTGACTCTATATTACAGTCTACGAAACAGAAATCCGGATAAGGAATTTTGTTAACCCGGGAGAAGGTGTTAGGCATTCCCGAGTTCCATGGTTCTAGCACGGTCGCTCAACTGTCATATTTGGCTTATTTATCTGATTTTAATAACATGCTTTAACATATGTGCAAATTTTAACTTTTAACCGCTTTTGATTGTTATTATTTTTATAAGAATTGCAACGTTGTCAAAACGTGTCTCGAACCACGTCACAATCAATGTACCCATGGTTATCGACCCATTTCGACTCCGTTGAGATTTGGATTTGGGTCACATAAATGTGCACCCATGTTTAGGAAAATAAATTATTAAAGGCGCGCCTAAAGCGACTAGCGTATCATTATTTTAGGTAAGGCCGTGAAATTTTGCTAAACGGCCCATCCCGAAATCTAAGTAATTTTACATATAGAGGGCCCCACAATTTATGTATTTTTGTTTGTCGAGGCTCGTCTAATTTATTATTTTTTAAAGAATTACAACGTCGTGGAAATGCATCTCGAACCACGTCACAATCAATATACCCATGATTATCGACACATTTCGACTTTGTTGAGATTTGGATTTGGGTCACATAAATGTACACCCGAGTTTAGGAAGGTAACATTATTAAATACGTGCCTACAGATACTAATGCGTTATTATTTTGGGGAGGCCGTGAAATTTGCTAAATAGCATGTCCCAAAATCTAAGCGTTTAAAATAACTATCTATTGAGGGCCCCGCAATTTGCTTGTTATTTGGCGAGGCTCGTCCCATTTATTATTTAAAAGGAAAATCTAAAGTAGACTACAATTTTCTATTTAGTTTGTCTCTATCAATAAAAGAAAAATCCTAATTAATTAACACGTTTGAAATGTCCAAAAGTCTATAAGTCAATTTCCCACAATTAGGCCCAATAGCTGAATAAATAGAACAAGACATATTTAGCAGATACTTCAAAGCAATTCATGTTTCATTTTAAAAGGGCGGGACTACCTGGGCACAGAATAAATTCAAAGGCCCACTTTCACTTTTAATTTGGAGCCAGTAAACATATAATCAGTAACCAAATTAGTGTAAACTTCAATTAATCTATCTTGAATAAGCTCAACTATTTTAAAGGGTCTTCTTTATGAATTCAAACAAGCGTATTTTTTTTATTACTTCAGGTGTGATTTGTGACCGAATATTAGCTAATTCATTAGCCCTTAATTGTCAAGACCTTACCGCTAACTGATATTCCAAATGAACACATTAAATGGAACTCAATAGCTACTTAGTCTCATTTAACAAGCTATAAACGAATTGCTACGATGAATTATCCGGACAGTTTTACAACTACTAAAAAGCTAATCAAGTGTTTTAAGAACTAATATTAAGAATTAACATCATTCACTAACAATTCAGTATGCTATTCACATTAGAATTATTTACATATGGAACTCGTAACTCTAGGAATGAATTTTGAAACTATAACTAAAAGCTATTTATCATGCTAAGACTTAATATATAGGAAGTTATATATTCCAATGCTAAGCTGCAACTATCATAAGAGTTCAGCTACATTTACTGAAGATACATGCAAAAAAAATGAATTCAGATCTGGAATTTAACAGTCCAATTACTACAAAACAGTTTCAGTCCAATAAGTTCCAGTTTTACACGTACAAAGTTATTTAAACAGTTCATAAACTGAAAATTCCAGGCCAAATCAAACAGTTCTTCAATAATCAACTTCCATACATGCTGATTCATTATCCAACATCACTTGAGTCTAGTGACATACCTGGTAATCAAAATACAAGTAAAAGAAGAGGAGGTCAGCAGCGAACAGTAACACAGCAATACAACAGCAGTAGACCAGACTTAAACCAGTCAGCAAGAACAATTTCCTCCAGGATACACTTTCAAAGATCAGCTCAGAATCAATCGAAGACCAAACAGCAATAACCAACAACCAACAGATTCGAATGAAATTGAACTTAAACCAGAGAAAGACCAATAGTTATCGGAATCACCTAACACACTTGAATTGAATCCAAAGGAGTTAATGGAACAGTAAGACCCAATGTATTTTGTATTTTTTCTTTGAGTCTAAAAAAATTGGTCTTAAACTGGCGAAACTCTCAAAAAATGCTCTTCAAAGACTAAAAATCTCTCTCAGATTGTCCCTTATTTCCCTGTGTATCAGTGTATTTTCAGAATTCTCCCCGTATCTTTTTAAACTCTCTCTATCTATCCGAATGTCCTCTTTTCTGTGTCCTCTCCCTTCTTTATTTATGGACTAAACCCTGCCCTTATTTCCTTAAACTTTTTCTCTTTCCATCCCAGGACAACACTCCTATTATTAATAAATGTCTGCCTCCATGTTATTCCCTCTGTTTTTCCCACTTGAGCTTGTCTAGGTATGTGACTCCTAATTTTAAACTTCCTGATGTTCAGACAATAGTGAGTGTCCTGCTGTAACAGCAGGTTCCACTATTTCCAGGGTGTATCTACATTATGGGTTGCCCTAATGGCTCAACATATGCTTAAGGGTGGCAGTCCACTAATCTCTGAATTCTCATTTTTGAATTGCAACTAAATCTAATTCAGCTATAACCAATTCAGAGTCCTAAGTTCATTCATAGACAATCCAGACTCTAATTCAAATAGTGGTTTGGATGAACTTAGGCAGTACTGATAGTATTTCTGTCACATTGTTAATAAGCAAACCTACGACGATATTCATTTAATCAATTACGACCTATATAATCGATAACGAATAATCGACATTCAACCAATGATTCACAGTTTCGGGTAACACAGGAAATATGAAACTAATTATTCGATGACGCTAATCGAAGCAAATACGTATTCTAAAACACGTTCGTCAAGCAAATCAGAAGCAACGAACGACCAAATAAAAGGTCTTAAAGAGGAGAACAGAAAATTTAACAAAAAATCGAAAAAGATAAAAATAATCACACAACTAACAAACAAATATAAAATTAGGTAAAGCTAGAAGAAAGAAAAGGAAAATACCTTGAGAGAAGAAATCAGCAATTCGAACGGACCCTGGACCAACTCGTACTTGAAAATTTTGAGGCCAAACAGACCTTAATCGGGGTGTTCTCAGTTGAGAACACCTGGATTAAGGTCCATTAGATCTCAATCTCTTATTGAATTTAGCCGAAAACCCCGTTTTTGGATTTCTAGGGTTCATACGGCATTTTAGGGCTCGGCATTTTCTGGTTAGATTCGAACCAAACCAGACTTGGTTTGGTTACGAGGGAGGTCAGGGGAGTGTCTGGTATCAATTTGGGGTGATTTGGGGTAGGTCGAGCTTTGGCTCAAATCTTCGATTGAAGATTCGAGAAGTTTGGGGATGGTTCGAGGTAAGCCGGTTCCGGATTAGGAACGGAGAGGTTACGGGGGTGCTGTGGTGTAAAATTGGAGGTCATTGGCCTACCGGAACAGCCGTGAGGCGATTTTCGGTAGGCGGAGGGCACTGGTTTTGCGGCGGCGTTACGTCGTCTCTAAGAGAGACGAGGGGGGGGGTCTGGGAACTGAGACGGGGGAAAAGGGTTTTGGATTTTTGGTATATTGAAAGGGTTCAATTAATCCGAGCCGTTGGATCAAATGATGGATAGGGAAACAGAGTCGTTTTGGTATAACATGGGGTCGTTTAGTGAGGGGGCGGGTTAGTGGTAAACGGGTTGGATCGGGTTGGCTAATCTCGGCCATTGATTTGGTGTGATCCAACGGTTCAGGGGGAGACGTGACAAATATGACGTCGTTCGGACGTCGTATTGGCAGGTCTTCATTGGACCGGGTAGAGGGGTTTATAATTAGGCCTGGTAGGGTTTGGAAATGAGGCGTCCCAAAATCCGGTTTGCTTCTTTTCTCTTCATTTTCTTTATCTTTTAATTAATCAAAACTAAAATTCCAAATCACAAAAATACTAATTAATTCCTAATTGTAGAATTGAGTCCTAAATGTAATATTTTTATATTTTTAACTAGTTTAAACAAATCAACACGCAGACACAAAAATGCATACAAATAAGCAAAAATAACAACAAAATCCACAAAATTGCAAACAACAAAAGACTATTTTATTTTAAATTTTGGGAGTAATTTTCTTGTGGCGCAAATAATCACGTGCTCACAATGCGTAGTGATTCTTTGAGTGCTCCTGTTTATGTGTCTACACCGATGGGTGATTCTATTGTGGTAGATCGAGTCCATCATTCTTGTATTGTGGTGATTGGGGGTCTTGAGAGTAGTGTAGATTTGTTGCTTCTAGACATGATCGATTTTGATGTTATATTGGGGATGGATTGGTTATCACCTTAGCACTCTATCTTGGACTGTCATGCCAAGAGAGTGACGTTGGCTATACCGGGTTTGCCTCGTCTAGAGTGGAGAGGGACTCCTGGTCATTCTACCCATAGTGTTATTTCTTATGTGAAGGCTAGGGGTATGGTCGAGAAGGTGTGTTTGGCTTATTTGGCTTATGTTCGCGATTCTAGTGTTGAGGTCCCTCCTATTGATTCTGTGCCCGTTGTCCAAGAGTTCCCTGATGTATTTCCGTCAGACCTGTTGGGTATGCCACCCGACAGGGATATCGACTTTTGCATTGATTTGGTTCCGGGCACTCAGCCCATTTCTATTCCGTCGTATCGCATGGCCCCGCTTGAGTCGAAAGAGTTAAAGGAGCAGTTGCAAGACTTGCTTGAGAAGAGTTTCATTAGACCTAGTGTTTCGCCATGGGGTGCATCGGTGTTGTTTGTTAAGAAGAAGGATGGGTTAATGAGAATGTGTATTGATTACCAGCAATTGAACAAGGTTAAAATCAAGAATAATTATCCACTGCCGAGGATTGATGATTTGTTCGACCAGCTTCAGGGTGCTAGGGTATTTTCAAAGATTGACTTGAGATTTGGCTGCCATCAATTGAGGATTAGGGCATCCGACGTCCCTAACACAGCTTTTCGCACTCGGTACGAGCATTATGAGTTCTTGGTAATGTCATTCGGGTTAACTAATGCCCCAACAACTTTTATGGATTTGATGAACCGAGTTTTCAGGCCTTATTTGGACTCATTAGTGATAGTCTTCATTGATGATATATTGATATATTCCTGTAGCTAGGAGGAGCACGAGCAGCACCTTAGAGTGGTTCTTCAGACTATGAGGGATAGTCAGTTATATGCCAAGTTCTCTAAGTGTGAGTTCTGGTTGAGTTCAGCTGCATTTTTGGGTCATGTTGTATAAGCAGAGGGTATTCAGGTAGACCCAAAGAAGATTGAGGTGGTCAAGGACTGGCCTAGACCAGCATCGGCTACAGAGATTCGGAGTATCTTGGGATTGGCAGGCTGTTATCATCGGTTCGTGGAGGGGTTTTCAACTATTGCAGCCCAGATGACCAGATTGACCTAGAAGGGAGCCTAGTTCAGATGTTCAGATGAGTGTGAGGTGAGCTTTCAGAAGCTCAAGACAGCTCTGACTACGACACCGGTGTTGGTTTTGCCCATAGGTTCAGGGCCTTATATAGTTTATTATGATGCTTCTCGTGTTGGGCTTGGTACAGTATTGATGCAGGATGGCAAAGTCATTGCTTGTGCTTTGCGGCAGTTGAAGATTCATGAGAAGAACTATCCGGTTCACGATTTGGAGCTGGCAGCCATAGTTTACGCTGTGAAAATTTGGAGGCATTATCTGTATGGCATGGCGTGTGAGGTGTTCACGGATCACAAGAGTCTTAAATATTTTTTCAAGCAAAAGTAGTTGAATTTGATATAGAGGAGGTGGTTGGAGTTGTTGAAAAATTATGATATCACCATCTTATATCATCCGTGGAAGGCCAATGTGGTGGCCGATGCTTTGAGTAGGAAGTTAGCCAATATAAGCAGTCTTGCTTATATTCCGGTTAGTGAGAGGCTTGTTTTCTTTGGATGTTCAGGCTTTAGCTAATCAGTTCGTGAGACTGGATGTTTCTGAGCCTAGTCGTGTGTTAGCTTGCACGGTCGCTCGTTCTTCATCATTGGAGCGTATCCGTGATCGATTGTATGATGATCCCCATTTGTGTGTCCTTAGAGACACGGTGCAGCACGGAGGTGACAGGCAGGTTACTTTAGATGATGATGGAGTTTTGAAATTGCAGGGTCGAGTTTGTGTGCCTATTGTAGAAGGCCTCCGAGAGTTGATTTTAGAGGAGGCCCATGGCTCCCGGTACTCTACTCATCCGGGCGCTGCGAAGATGTATCAGGATTTGCGGCAGCATTATTGGTGGCGTAGAATGAAGAAAGATATCGTTGCATATGTGGCTTGGTATTTGAATTGTCAGCAGATTAAGTACGATCATCAGAGGCCTGGTGGTTTATTTCATAGGATTGAGCTTCTCGAGCGGAAGTGGGAGCGGATCACTATGGACTTCGTTACTATAATCCCGCAAACTCGGAAGAAGTTCGACGCAGTATGTGTCATTGTTGATAGGCTGACCACATCAGTACATTTCATTCCAGTGGCAGTATCCAAATCTTCTGAGAGGTTAGCTGAGATCTATATTCGGGAGATTTTTCGCCTTCATGGTGTGCCCGTATCTATTATTTCAGACCAGGGTACATAGTTTACCTTGCGTATCTGGAGAGCAGTTCAGCGAGAGTTGGGCACACGGGTTGAGTTGAGCACAACATTTCATCCCCAGACGGACGGGCAGTCCGAGTGGACTATTCAGATTGTGGGGGATATGCTCCGAGCTTGTGTCATTGACTTTGGAGGCTCGTGGGATCAGTTTTTGCCTTTAGTAGAGTTTGCCTACAACAACAGCTACCAGTCGAGCATCCAGATGGCTCCTTATGAGGCTTTATATGGTAGGTGGTGTCGGTCTCCGGTTGGATGGTTTGAGCCAGGAGATGCTCGGTTGTTGGGTACGGATCTGGTTTAGGAGGCCTTGGACAAGGTCATGATTATTCAGGATAGGCTTCGTACAACTCAGTCCAGACAAAAGAGTTATGCAGACCGCAAGGTTAGAGATGTGGCTTTTATGGTCGGTGAGCGGGTATTGCTCCGAGTGTCGCCTATGAAGGGCGTGATGAGATTTGAGAAGAAGGGCAAGCTTAGCCCTAGGTTCATTGGTCCATTGGGGATTCTTGATCGAGTGGGAGAGGTGGCTTATAGACTTGCTTTGCCACCGAGATTATCAGCCGTGTATCGAGTGTTCTATGTGTCCATGCTTCGGAGGTATCACGGCGATCCATCCCACATTTGAGATTTCAGCACTGTCCAGTTGGACAAGGACTTGTCTTATGAGGAGGAACCGGTAGCTATTCTAGACCGACAGGTTTGTTAATTGAGGTCGAAGAGTTTTCCTTTTATTCGTGTTCAGTGGAGGGGTTAGCCTGATAAGGCATCGACCTGGGAGTCCGAGTCCAATATGCGAAGCCGTTATTCCCATCTTTTTCCCGACTCAAGTACTTTCTTCTTATGTCTGTATGAGGACAAACAATTGCTTTAGAGGTGGAAAATGTAATGACCCAAACGGTCATCACTTGTTTTAAATTAAATTATATGACTCCGAGGCCTTGAAAACCTCATTTAGAATCACCTCGATTTGCGTGCACAGTTAGGCCACGTAGCCGGAAAGGTTAAATATGAAAATTTGTGAAAAATAATAATTTTTGATTATAAAATGAGCTAAGTTGACTCTGGTCAACATTTTGGGTGAACGGACTCGGACCCGTGATTCGACGGTCACGAAGGGTCCGTAGGAAAATATAGGACTTGGACGTATGCCCGGAATCGAATTCCGAGGCCCCAAGCTCGAGAAATGAATTTTTAAATGAAATTATTTAAATAAATTTAAAATAAAATATGACTAGAACATGATGGTATCGGTCCCGTATTTTGATTCTGGCGCCTGGTACAGGTCTTATATATGATTTAAGTCATTTCTATAAAATTTGGTTGAATACGGATATCATTTGACGTGATTCGGACCTAAATTGCTAAATTTGATTCTTGATGAAGTTTGAGAAAAGTTCTTGATTTTGAGGTTTGATCCGTTATTATTGAGGTTATTTTGGCGATTTGATCGCACGAATAAGTTCGTATGAGGTTGTTGAGTTAGTACGTGTGTTTGGTTAGGAACCCCGAGAGCTCAGGTGTGTTTCGGAGGTGACTCGGGAAGTTTTGAACTTAAGAAAAATTCCAGAAGATTGTAGTTATGGTATGCTGAGTTTTTCTTCTTCGCATTTGCGGGATGGCCCGCGATGTGTAAACTTAGATGAAGGGTAAATCCTTTTACGCGAACGAGTAGCCCAGGATACGAACGCGAGGCAGTGGGGGTTTATACCTTCGCAAACGTGAACCTAGCCACGCGAATGCGAAGGCCAAGTGGGCCTGGGAAGGGGGGGGTAGTTGTCTTACGCGAACGCGACCTGTGGACGGGAATGTGAAGGCTCGATGGGCTAAAGCTTTCAAATGCGAGCCCGTTTACGCGAACGCGAAGGCTTAACCAGCCTGACCTATCGCGAACGCGAAGGGTCTGTCGCGATCGCGAATGGCATTTTTGCCCAGTGATTTTTAAAAGCCAAAACAGAACCCATTACGGGATTTTATAAAAAAAATTCACAAACCCCTTCTTCTCCAAAGCTCTTAGGCGATTTTTGAAGCAATTCTTCACCATAATCTCTTGGGTAAGTAATATTTAACTCATTTTCTTTATTTTCCATTAACATCCATTAGATTTCAAAGCTTAAATCATATGAATAAGGGTGGAAAATTAGGAATTTGGGTAGAGTTAGGTCTTTTTGATTAATTGCGATTTAGACCTCGTTTTGGAGGCGAATTGAGGAAATAATCATGTATTTGGGCTCGTGGGTGAATGGGGGATCGGATTTTGGTTCGAACCTCGTGTTTTGACCAAGCGGGTCCGGGGTTGATTTTTGGATTTTTGTGAAGAATGATTGGAAAGCTATAATTAAGCATTGAAATTGGATTGTTTAACATTTATTGATGTTATTAAGTCGATTATGTATAATTCGATTGGGTTGGAGCCAAATTTGAAAGGAAAGGCAGTGTTTGAGGCTTCAGTTGGCCGTGGAAGTTTGACGTAAGTGTCCGGTCTAACCTTAGCTTGAGATATTATAAGTTGTGTCCTATTTTCTAATTGCTTCTTGTTGATTACGTCATATAGGCATGGTGACGAGTATCTATACGTTGGTGGTGAGCATGATCGTGAGTCTTATATTGACAGATATTGCATTCTTAAATGTTGCTATGGATGCTTTAATTGACGATTTTCGATATTGGGCAAAGATTTAGTTTATTATTGTGGGTTTTATTTATGATTAAGTATTGGTGCTATTTGAGCTGAGTAAGAATTGAGTTAGGATTGGTTATACCTGATTTTCCCTTGTCGGGATGTTTGTTTTGGTATTGTTGTTCCCTTGCCGGGAAGTCATTATATTTTTTTTGTTCCCTTGTCGGGATTCCTTGTGTTTTATGTTGGCTTGTAAATGGGAGCAGGTGGTATGCCTACTAGGAGATATAATAAAATGGAAGCGGGTGGTACGCTTACCACGAGATATAATGAAATGGGAGCGGGTGGTAAGCCTACAACGAGATATAATAAAATGGGAGCGGGTGGTATGCCTACCACGAGATATAATAAAATGGGAGCAGGTGGTACGCCTACCACAAGATACTATGAAATGGTAACGGGTGGTACGCCTACCACAAGATGTGAGAAATGGGATTGGGTTGCACTCCTGCAACGAAATGTAAACCGAAAGTGAAATCTGCCTTTGTTTTCCTTATCCTTGTTAGAAGTTAAATTTTGGTTTCCCATGATTCTCTTGAGATTATGTTATTATCTGTTATCCCCCGAAGCATGTTTCCCCTCCCCAGCTTTAATTGTTGTTCCAGTTTATTTTTCTGCTATATATATATATATATATATATATATGAAACTGCATAGGTTTATCTGGAGTCTGGTCCTAGCCTCATCACTACCTCGCTGGGGTTAGGCCAGGCACATACCAGCACATGGGGTCGGTTGTACTGATACTACACTCTGCACTCTGTATAGATATCAGAGCAGCCCTTGATCAGCAGCAATATGAGAGCCAACCTTTGGTCCATCGAGACTCTAAGGTAGCCCTGCAGGCGTCAGCAGACCTGGCATCTCTTCTATCGGTTTATATGTTCTGTTATCATTTGTACTCGAGACAGACTATGTTCTTTCTTTAAAACACTTATATGTATTAATCCTAGATAGTCCGTGAATGTTGTGACACCAGTTTCTGGGTAGAGGCATATGTTGATTTCCATATTATTTTGGTCTATTTTATCTAAGTCTTCCGCTTAAATCTCATATTCCGCTGTTATTTAATATTAGTCACATATTAAATGCAAGTTGTTAAAGGGATTAAAATGAAGGAGTTAAATATTTCTGAACTTCGTGGCTTGCCTAGCTTCTACGAGTAGGCTCCATCACGACTCCTGATGGTGGGAAATCCCGGTCGTGACCTCGAGAAGCCGAAAGGCAAAAAAAAAGTGAAGTTTCATAACTTGAAGAGTTTTTACCTCTTTTCTATCGAAGTTCTATTCAGAAACATATTCCAGACACTATATGGAGAAGAATTTCTAGCGGATATCAACTAATTACGGTATATTTGGATCATTGTTATTTATTATTTTATAGTGTATTGTATTGCATTGTATTGTATCATTTTATGAATACAACATCTGAATAAGTTGTATCTTTTGTTGTTGTTAAATAATTTTTTTGATGTTTGGTTTGATAGTATCATGCTATAGTGTAACTGATAAGTATACTAAAAATAATTTTAAGAAAATTTGTTTTTACCAATTTATCACCAATTATGTAGCTTGAAAATAAGAGTAAAAACTTGAAGAAAAAAATTAACAATCATTAGGAAAAAAAATGTAGAACGATGGAAAGAGACAAAGATTTGGAGATTTAAATGAAAAGAGCGGCACGAACTAATTCTTAAAAGGATGGATGCAGATAAAATAGGTCAATAGATTTTAGAATTCGAATATGGGTTTTTAGGCCTTGAAAACCTTATCTTTCTCCTCAATTTGTGTACGTAGTCCGGGCGCGTTCCCAAAAAGCCTTTATGTGAAATTTAAGAAAAATATTAATTTTTGCCTTTAAAATTAATTAAAGTTGACTTTGAATAATATTTTTTGTAAACGGACCCGGACCCGTGATTTAACAGCCTCGTAGAGTCCGTAGTAAAACATGGGACTTGGGCATATGCCCAAAATCGAATTCTGAGGTCCCTAGCCCAAGAAATAAATTTTTGAAAGAAAATTGTTTGCTTAAAAATATAATGATTTTTAGGAATGGAATAGTGTGATCTCATTGATATCGGGACCGTATTTTGGTTCCGGAGCCCAGTACAGGTTTGATATAGTATTTAAGTCGTGTCTATGAAATTTGGTGACACACGAAACTGATTTGACGTGATTTGGACGTGCGGTTGCGAAAATAGAATTTTCAAGTATTCATAAGAAAATCATGAGTTTTGGTTTTAAGATGTTATTATGGAGATTTGATCACACGAGAAAGTCCATATGATGTTTTTAGACTTTTATGCTTGTTTGGTTTAGAGCCTCGAGGGCTCGGGTGAGTTTTGTATAGGCCACGAATTGTTTTGGACTGAGAAAAATATTGTTGGTATGCTTCATCTGTTGCAGGCCTTTGATCTTGCAATTGTGATATTACGCTTCGCATTTACAAGCATCAGAGGCTTGGCAATTGCGAGGGTTTTATCGCAATTGCGATAATGACCTGGGCCAACATAGTTCGCATTTGCGGACATATCTTCGTAATTGCGAAGTCATCAGGGAGGGGCAACCATCGCAATTGTGACCAAAGGTTCGAAATTATGACAGTAGACATGCAGTAGGTTCACATTTGTGATGCCTGTCTTGCATTTGCGAGCTTCGCAATTGCAAATCTCCGGTCGCAACTGCAACTGATCAAAACACAATTTCGACGGGATTTCAACTCATTCTCTCAAATTTTCAAACCCTAAGCTCCCCTAGGCGATTTTTCAAGGAAGGATTCTTCCGCAATAGGTAAACGATTTCTAACTAAATTCCTTCAATCTATTTAATCTTTTTACAAGATTTTCTCACAAAATCTAGGGTTTTTCATGGGAAATTAGGTATTTTTGTGAGTGTTAAGGCACGAAGGGTGATGTCGCGCCATGATTTGAGAGTTAATGCACGAAGGGTGATGACGTGCCATGATTATGAAAGTTAATATACAAAGGGTGATGTCGTGCCGTTTCTGTTGTTTCTTATGGTGAGAACAAAAGTAAAAGCACGAAAGGTGACGTCGTGCATGTGTTACTATTTCATTATTCCTGTTGGTTCGAATATGGTGTTTACTCTGCTTCTTTATTGAATTACCGTCAGAATCTGATATTCCCCACAGCATGTTTCCTCTTCATGTGCTTATCTATTAAGTTTTTGTCATTATTGTTTTTCTCGTATGTGATTTAACTGCACACGTTTATATTGTGGTCGTGTCCTAGCCTCGTAACTACTTCGCCGAGGTTAGGCTCTACACTTACTACATGGGGTCGGTTGTACTGGTACTGCACTCTGCACTTTCTAAGCAAATTTTGGTGCTGGAACTCGTGAGTAGATTTCCGGTTGCTGCATTCAGTCCACGGGAGACCCAAGGTAGATATGTTGGTGTTCGCAGACCCTAGAGTTCCCTTTCCTCTATTTTATATTTTTTTCTCTTTCCATTTCGAGAACCTATGTATTTATTTTAAACCAAAATTTGTAGAACTTCTTAGACGTTCGTGAATTGTGTCACCAGATCATTGGGGTAGTCATGTATTAGAGTTTTTGAACTGTTATAAACTTCCGCACTTTATATCTGTTTAGTTTTAACCTTTTATTTATTTCTATTTTGGTTAGTAATAAATGTGGTAAAACTATATCTCTTGGCTTGCCTAACTTTCAAGAGTAGACCATCACGAACCCGATGGTGAAAAATTCGGGTCATAACAGTTGGAGGATTGGAGTTAAACTTAAAAAAAAGTGAAGGATAAAATATAATTATGGAAAAATAAGGAAGTTCATAATTGAAAAAAAGGAAATAATCCTGCCACTCTAAATCGATTGTTTCATAAAATATGACTTTTTGTAGTTCCGTAATAATAAATTTAGCGATATAATACAATCACTTTTAAATAAACAAATTAAAACAAATATTATTTTGAGATAACAATGCAATACAATACAATGAGTAACAACCATCCAAATAAGTTGTTAGTTGCATGACTGTTGTTGGCATAACAACTGGTACACCATTAGTGAGCCCAAACAATTCCTCTTATACTAGGGCAAATTTTGCTCTTCAAATTACTTTAAAGCAGGCACTATCTTTACAATAACTCATGTTGTTTACCAATTTACAATTGATATATTACAATTAACCTATATCATAACTATTGTATAAACCATGAATCAAATGATCCCCCCCCCCCAATGCACACACAAATACAAATGTGGCTGGAGCGTTAGTCAAGCCGAATGGCATAACTAGGAAGTCGTACGACCCATATCTTGTCACACAGGTCGTCTTGTGTTCATCGCCCTCCGCAATCCGGATTTGCCAATAACCTATCTTTAAGTCTATTTTGGTGAACACCGTCACACCACCCTGTCTATTGAACAAGTCTACTATTAGCGAGATAGGGTACTTGTTCTTCACGGTGATTTTATTTAGGGCACGGTAATCCAACAGAGTCATAAGTTGCTATCATGTTTCTTTTGTAATAGCACAAGGGACCCATACGGGGACTTGGAGGGCACAATAATCCATGTGTCTTGAATTTCCGCCAATTATCTTCGAAGATCGGTGAGTTCGGGTTGTGACATTCTGTAAGGTGCCCGAGCAAGTGATGTCTTCAAATACCTTTAGGAGTTCTTTTACGGGTGAAGGAATAGGAACCAAAGAGCATTCTATATCTTCAATGCAGAGGGTATCCAGGAAGGTAGGTTCATGTCTTTTGAATCCCTTCTTCAACTGCAGGGTCGAGATATTCTCTGCGGCCATCTTAATGATTGTGCACGGGATAATGCAGGACCTGGATTCGTTTGCTCCAATCATTAGTAGCATGCCGTCATAAGGTACGGGTATGGTGTTGGTTTGCCTCGTGAGTTCCAATCCAACTATCAGCTCAAAGTCATCTATGATCACTATGCATATGTTGAATTTTCCTTCATAAGGTCCAAGCTTAACTGGAACATTTTCAGCTATTCTACCCATTGGAAGAGGCGGTGAGTTGATAGCCTTGACACGACCTCTTCCCTTTCCCACAACTAGACCAAGGCGCTCTACTCGAGTCGAGGCAAGTAGTTATGGGTAGATCTCGTGTATATCATCGCCCGAATGGTCTTGCCATGTACTTTCGTATCGATGAACATTAATGTCTTCAATTGATTAAGAGGAGGTCTCTCATCCACCTTCTTTTTTCCTTCCTTGGTGATTGGGCATGGGTCCTTCTTCTAATAGATACTAGCACTGGTTCCCGCTAAGGCCTCAGAAATAGAACCAACAACTATATTGAAGGCACCTACTAATTCTGTCTGGTCAGCATTATCTGTATTGTCATCCGTCCCATCATCAAAATTTTGATGGACATTCATCTATGCATGTGGGCATTTATTTTTCCAATGTGGTCCACCATAGTGGCAGTATCCTGACTGGGGATTCCTCCACCGATCGTTGTTGTTAGATGCATTATTTTTGCTTGGAGAAGGTGCCTTAGATTTGTTTGCAGTCGATATTCTCCACTTCTGCTAGGTACACCATTTCTAGGCTGGCCCCCCTTGTGTCCCACTAGGACAGACGGCTGAAGCCTATCCTTCTGAGCTTCCACTTAATAGCCCCCACGGCATTCCGTAACTTGTATCGCCTTGGGCAAAGTGTCTAGCCTTTGTATTTGCAGTTCCATACGCGCATAAGGTTTCAAATCTTCAGGGAATGTGAAGATTTTGTCTTTGTTCCCCATATTCTATATGTTCAGCATGAGCGCGAAGAATTCCCGCACGTAATCCCGCACTGACGTGGTCTGGCGAAGCTTCAGTAGCTTTTTCCGTGCATTGTACACAACATTTTTGGGGAAGTACTGTAGGCGCTACCTCTTGTTCCCTATAGGCTAAATCCTCGGTGCGCTCCTGTCGGAGGCCCTCGGATTTATCAAATATTCCGGCTGCCTCTGTGGCTACCGTTTGCCAGTCTCCCTCAAAGTCGCGACTGATGTTCAATATGTCACCTTCGGCCTACTGTATCCTGTGGTCCAGGTTGTCCAACCTTTACACTAGCCTGGTTCTTGGATCAGGCACCACATCTACGATGGGTCATAATACGTCAACCGTCTCTTCAAGGGTCGTAATGTGATCCCCATAATTCACCATGGCCAAAAATGGTGGTAATGACAATGTTCCCTTTTTCGATGTCGAATCTAGGCTCCGATACCAATTGTTAATTGCTTGACACCAGTACGAAGAATTTTTTGATTGTGTGAAAGATTAAATGCTTGACCCCCCTCTTAATAATGCTTAAAAAAAATAAACCAAAGTTACAGGACTTGGCCTAACTAAGCTAGAGAGACACCATGGAAGTACATGAAATAAAACTACTCTATATTTACAATGAAAAGGACTTAGTTTTCTACAAGGTAGAAACAGGTCCTTCGGCAACAACCTTATCTTTAGTATTAGGGTTTGCGTGCGTGGTGTTGTTGGTATCTGCCTGCAGCAGGACGCTAGCGATTAGCATCAGGATATGCACTCTCGGTGTTATTTGTGCGTCGCTGCATTGTTGGCATCTTCCTGCAGGTGGCGCTGGTGAGGGATCACCTAACTACCTACTACTAAAGAGTAGGAGAAGAGGGTCGCAATAGTTTTTACCCGATATGAGGGGCGGGATCAAATCCTCAGAGATCTAGAAGGGAATTCGGGTATCTACTTAGGATAGAGTTGCGTGTGTGCTCTTAGATGATCTTCTTTTCATTTTTGGATTTTTAAACTACAAAATACTATTATCAAACTACTAAATTAAGCTACAAGATGATTGCTAAGGTTGTATCTAATAGGAAGAAAGGCACTAGAGTCGTGACACTACCTAGGTGGCTAATTGACGAGTAGATGTTACTAAGGATAGATTAACATATTTGGGGCTTATGCTATAACCATTGCACAATTTTACCCACTCTCACACCTCTCGCTAGAGAGAGTGATTTTTCCCACTTGACTCTCTCGAGACCAAATGGGTAGGCAAATTAGGACAAGCAACTAGGGTTCAAGTTGGGTGATTACTCTCTCGAGATTTAACCCGTTAATTGGGACTATCATTTCTCATGAGTCCATCCCAATTCCTTGTTGGGTCAATTTTGGGGTCATAAACTCTCTTTCTCAAAAGAGTCAAACCCATAAAGCTTGAATCAGTGTTTGCAACCACCAATTCTCAATTAAAAACATAAAATCAACCCAAATAGCAAACACCCATAATCAATCTAACCCTAGATGGCAACACCCATCAATTACCCATACTAGGGTTGAGCCACAACCCTAGCTAATGGGTTGTGCTACTCATGATTGAAAAAGAAAATGAAGAAATAGATGAAGAACTGAACATATTAATTAATTGCTAAATGAAACTACAAGAATCTATCTTAAATATAAAGCAACAGTGCCAAAATGTCTACAAAAACCGAGTCTCACGAGCGCAGCTATCTTTGGGATTCAAAAACTAACCTAAAAATGGTAAAATGTTCTATTTATACTAGGCTAGAAAAACTGGACAAAAATACCCCTGCGGGTTCAGTGCGGGCCGCAAAAAATGGACCGCAGTTGCACTGGCTCTTGGACTTCACATTTTTGCTTTTCTGAACTTGAGGACCGCGGACCGCGTGGAAGTGTACCGTGGCCGCGGAGTGAGTTGGCGTGGTTTGCACATTATTGACCGCGGACCGCATGGCTGGAATCCTGGGAAGTCTTCATCTCTCTGAATCTCTGCACCGTGGACCGCACCAAAAGGTAGTGCGGCTGTGAAGTCACCACCGCGGACCGCGTAACGAGTACCGCGGCCACGTAGTCTTAAGCCCAAACTAGCCATGTCTCTGAACCTCCTAGTGCGGCTGCATTTACTTTTGCGCAGTCCGCACTAGGCCTTCTTTTCCTCAATTCACTTAATCTTTGATACTTAAGCAGGTTTCACTCATTTTGATCCGATCTTTGACATTTGTCACTTTGCCGATCAAACCTGCAATCAAGCACAACTTGTGAGAATTTTGGTACTATTTTGTAGTAATTCATAACCAAAGCATATGCAAGTAGGGGAATAAAACATATTAAAATGCCGACGTATCAACTCCCCCAAACTTAAGCCTTTGCTTGTCCTCAAGCAAACAGAACAAGACCCACCCCTTAAAGGACAATCCGAGTAATTCCAGCTATCCTAAAGTAACCTCAACAAACATCAATTGGGACTGCCCTCAATACGAATGCATCATTAACACATTTAAACCTTGAAAAACTATGGATCAAGTGTGACACAAGAGCATCAAGAGCTGACTCATTACATCAAAGAACTCTCTCAATTACTTTAGTCATTGTGGGACCCAAACTCAAACATCCTCAACTCTCCCTTAGCAAACCTCACCTTTTAGAGTATAAGCACACAAACCGAGGTCAATGGGAGTTCACTCGTCTCTCTCAAGGAAATGTCACAAGTCCGGCTCTAAGTACCATATGCTTGACCCTCATGTAAGTATCCACTAACGCGAGCGTCATCCAACTCAAGATCATATAGGGCTTTTGTATAGTCAATATGAAGGCTTTGGGGTAAGGGTAGGATATGTTTTTGTTCAAGTGGGTTCAATCTTCCCTTAAGCACTTCTTTTGGTTCATTTGGCACAATTCACTTGACTCTTTGAGTAATTTCACCTCTTCCAAGGGGTTAGAGAGACACATTGTCACTCTTTCTTATTCAATTCAAAACATTTCTCCCTTTTCTACTTTTTCCACACCTTTTTTCACTTTTGCTTTCCTTGAATCCTTTTTTTTTAATTCTTGTTCACATTGGGCTTTCTTTTTGTCTTTTTCTTTTCTTTCTTTTTCATTGCCTTCCTTTTCTTTTTCTTTTGTACCTTTTACCCCTTTGTTTCCTTTCTTTTCTCTTCCCCCAAACTTAGACTTTGCCATTACTCAAGAGAAGATGTGGGTGCCAAGAGAGAGTAGAATTTAGAACAGGTATAGGTTGTAGCATTGGTTCTTAAAAGAAGAAGGTTTAAGGCTCAAAAGGGGTTAGCTAGGGATTATCTCATTGGTAGGCTATGGAATTGTTCAACTTATCATTTGGATCAAGGAGAGCCTATAATAACTTCTCAAGTTTCACTCAAAATTTTGCCTCAACAAACATTTAGGGCAAGTTCTAGACCATTGGCTCGGGATTTGGACTCAAAATTCAATTTCTCACCACACACACTCAAGGATCGCTAAAGGCATAGAGTTGGGGGCCCACAACAACCTTAGACACGATTGAGCACACAATAGTTTCGAAAGACCACATGATGTTTGTTTGGTCAACACAAGAGTCTCAAGTTTACTACTTTCACCATCCTAAACACAACCACTTGTCTTTGACCATGGGATCAAAGGCAAATGTGTTAGGCCCAAGTGAAGCTATGCTTGAGGTATCCTTAACTATAAACTACTAAAAAACAAAAGAAAAATAAAAATCGGACTCAAACCCTTAAAAAGGTTATCACACCATCCATCATCGGGAAGAGCCACCCGGTTCACACAATACTCCACCCTTGTAAAGAACCGTGGCATTAAGAAAACCAAGGGTTTATTGAAAGCGCCAAAAACAAAACAAAAGACTGCGAGCCTGTCTAAGAAGCTAAAATGAATTTTTTTTACGAAAATACAAAATAGAATGAATATTTACAATAGGAGATTAGAATACACAATGGGGGATGAATATATACAATCATGTAACTTTATATACATACCAAAAAGAAGATAAAAAGTACGATAAAAGTAACTGAATGTAAAGTTATATACATACCAAAATAGAAAATCAGTAGAAACATAAATTAAGTCAACTAATATATACAGTCATACAGATAAAAAGTAGGGCGCACCTCCATGAATAAAAGCTGGCATTGTCCCCAATTCCAACTATCAAATAACCATAAAAAATCACAAGAAAGTATATAAGAGCTCTCTAAGCCCGGTCCGTCTATATGGGATCATCAGTGGTCCCCGGGTCCTCTGTATGTGTAGGAACCTCAGACTGGTTCCCGGTCTCCTACTGCTCAGCTGCTGGGACTGGGGCCTATTCTTAGACTGGCTGGATGTCAGGTGCATCATGTGGCAAATTGGAGGAGACCTCTTGTGGGTCTGCTAATTCAATAACCGCATCAGCTGTACTGGGGAGCATCCTCTTCTTCTTTGGAAGCCTGGGGGCCTGCTCCTGCTGTGGCTGGGCTACTGGTGCTACTGCTGGGGCTGGGTCCCCGAATAGCAAGTCTAGAGGCATCTAGTCTGCCAATAGCTTGTCCACATATGTCCTGAGCTCTTTCACAAACTCCTTGGAAGCCTGTGATCTCCTCATCTTCTTGTTCTCCTTGGAAACCTCCTTCAGAGCCTTGCCATATGAATCCACCACCTTAGACAAGGCAGTATGTGTCTCCATAATCTTTTCCTGGTTCTCCAGGTGCTTCTTTAATGTGTCCTCAATGGACTGAGGAATTTGTGCTGTCTGAGGTGCTAACTTGGATGTCGCAGCTGACATCCAATTGTTCAAACTGGACAGTGTCTGGCTTAACTAATAGGCATTGAAAGGATGAGCCCGGGAAGATGGAACCCCGGGGCCAGCTGAAGTATGGGGACCAGCATTGGAGGAAGGTTCTGGAGGCAAGACATCAATTGTAGTGGCAGCAGGCATGGTGGAAGGCTCGGTAAAAGGCTCAACCGCAACTGGCTCCTCAGACTGGCCAGTTAGGGCAGAGGCAGGTGGCTTGTAGCTCTTGTCCTTGGGGTTGTCTTTTCCCTTCATACTGTACCAAGAGTAAGGAGCCACAAGTTTGGCTTTTACATCATATCTCTTCTTCTCTACCTCTAGGTCCCAAAAATACATAGTGAGGGTGTTGGGAAAAGGATAATTCCGGTCATACTCAAGCCCTATTGCAGAAATAATGTGGGACATAACATTGCCCACGTTGATAGGGTATCCCGCCATGATAGATGCAACAAGAACAGCCCGAGGAAGTGGAATAGTCTGATCATGGGTAGTTGGGTCAAGTCGACTGCACACAAAAGTCAACCACTCCCTAGCCTCAAAGTTGAACATCTTCCGGAATATTTTGGTCCCTACTTGCAACCACTATGGAACAATATCTGGGACTGCCAAGTAATGGGCTAACCATGGACGAACTCCCTCACCCATCTCTAACTTGGCCAGATAGAGAGACTCATCTTCTTTCCTGAACCCCAAATACTCATTCAGAGATTTCCTGTCAAACAACACCTTTTTGTTTCTAACCTTAGTCATCTTAGTACCCTTGACGATGTGGTCTACATTACAATAGAATTCCCTCACCATGTGCTCATTTGCATCAATATACTTCTCCATGAAACACTCCCAGCCTACTCTAGTTCTAAACTCCCTCTGCACATTAGGGTTGTAGGGTAAGAGGTCATTGTCAATGAAGCTCCTCTCCGATATCAAGTGCCTTACGGGCCACCACTCTCTAAACTTGTGACAGGAAACTTGGCTCACAAACCTGTCTTCCTACACTTCAAGTCTTCTAGTTCGGGCAATACCTCCAACCTAAGGCTCACCACCTTCATCACCTTGTACCTCCTCCTCATCTCCGCCTGCACTCTCCCCAAATAATGAAGCTGTGGGGGAGGTGGAGTCGTTCCCACTACCGGCTGCTGACTCGTCAGATGAATTAGAAACTTCATTTACCGGCCTCTTGATAGTGGGTGATGCTGGAGGGGTATCAGTTAGTTGGAAGGGTTTGGTTATGTGAGTTGGGGCTGAGTCTGAGGAGATGTCCTTGGATGGCACATACTCACTCCCCGATGAATGGGAAGCAGCTTTATCTGCAACTTTTATCAGTTTTCGGATCTTTTTTATGTCCTCCCGAGCTTGGGGAGTGAGTTTTTCTACTCTTTTGCCTTTGCCCCCTCGGGAGGAACCACCTTTCCCGGGTTGTTGTGATCCCTTGGCGCCTCTTTGTTTAACCATTGACTGCAAGCAAACACATCTAACATTGTTTTTTTTTGGGCAAAACCGCTAGGCATGAAGCCTAGGGCTATCTTTTATTAATAAAACAAAAATTACAAACAAATAAACATTGTCCAGAGGTTTTACGTAATGGAAGTGATAAAATTTGACAGTTACATTCCTCCTATTACCAAGATTAAACAATATACTCAACCTTGGTATCAAAAAATGCATACTATAATTAAAAAAGTGATGCCAAGCCTTGTAATTGCAAAATAGCTCCATACTTGCTCTATCATGCACGTGCAATGTAATATTTCCTTCCTCAAGGAAATGAGCACAATGTGCTAATACCACCCATAGAGGTCGTAGTGAGTGGAAATGCAGTAGTACATGGATGCGTCCCATGACTTGGTTCCACATCACATAATTGATTACTATAAATCTTGCCCAAAGGTTGGTGCCAGATTTGGTATGTCACATTATAATATTGCATCAAGGTGCAGTTCCACGATGTGCTTAGTAACTTTTTCAAACAACTGTGGGGATGATGCTCTAATATTTCCAGTTGTAAGAAATGGTGTAGATGTATCCATGTCTTTATGTTTCTCCAAATTGTCACAGTAACCGAAATTACTCGTATGGTCAATGTTAGCTCTCGACTATCCAGTTCTCCTTTTGCTTTGGGTAAAATTGCTAAACTCATGCCTCCTATTGTTGCTTCATCAAGGGAGTGAGCATCAGCTAATAGCACCCTTAGAATATGCATCCAATAGGAGTGCAGCAAAATAGAATTTGCACCTGCAAAATATAAAGCACATCTAACATTGTTAGTTTAAGCACATGCATTGAAACAGTCATTGAAATGGAATTGCAGAAAGGAAATGAAAAGATACAGGATTAGTTGCCGACATGGCACCGCAGCCCGCACAAATAGGAGTGCGACTGCGTTGGAAGCACCACGGACCGTGCAAAGGCAACCGCGGTCCGCATTGGGCAAAGACCCAAAATATCATCTCTCCGAATCTCCCCACCACGGTCCGTATAAAATAGGGTCGCAGCCGCGATGGGCCAGTGCGGACCGCACAAAAGTGCAATGCAGCCGCACTAGAACAAGTCAGCTTGCAGTCATATGAACACCACGGTCCACATAGAAAGGCAAACGAACCGCGTCAGGGCACCGCGGACTGCGCTAAGGCGACCGCGGGCTGCGCTGGGTCAATTTCACGGGCACTAAGTTAGGGTTTCAATATTTTTTTTGCAAACTTGTTTAACTGTCCACCTACTTTGTCCCTACTCAGTTTACCCATTGATTAGGCATATCAAGTACACAAACCCAGCATTAAATACTACCCTACGCTAACAATTAAATGAAAAAGAAGAAGTTACGAGAAGAAAGAAGAAGCTAAAAACTACTGGGCAAGCAAATAAAATGAAAATATGAGATTAATCAATCAAAAATGCATGAAATATTACCAGATTTGTGAAAATTATATGCAATTAATCGAAGTAAGCGAGAATTCAGAGCATTGAGAGTATGAACAGTAGTTTTAGGGCTCTGAGGATTTAAAGTACAAAAAGTGTAAACTGAGGCCCTTGGGCTATATTTATAGAAAATGGTGCGAGCCCCATACTCACCTACCGGCGCAGCTGCACAAAGTCTACCGCGGACCGTGCTGGATTTGTTCACATAAAGTTTCAGAAGATGACCTCCGCGGACCGCACCAAATCAGACCGCGACCGCGGAGGTCCACTGCGGACCACACTAAATGTAATGAGGCCGCGGTGAGTAACTTCAGAGAGCACGTCATTTAGCCCATGTCAGTACGGTCCGCACAATGTGTACCGCGGCCGCTCTGGCAAACTTCAGAGACTGGGCAGTTTTTCCAACTTGTTTTGCACTGCATCAACACAATCCCTGCAATATCTCACAACCAATTAGCTCAAAAATCCTAAACTACAAAGAAAAACAAAGAGAAAGAAAAAGACATGGGTTGCCTCCCAAGAAACGTATAATTTAACGTCACGTCACGTCACGGCACGACACGGGTTACCAACACATCATTTGAAATGAACCACAGCCACCCCTTGGCTATCATCAATCTTCCCAAGATAATGCTTGACACGGTGCCCATTCACCTTAAAGAATTCACCATTTTTGTTCTTCAAATCTAGGCACCAAATGGGGTTACACATACAACTTCAAATGGCTCACTCCACTTTGATTTCAGCTTTCCAGGAAATAGCCTTAGACGGGAGTTGAACAAGAGGACCAAATCACCAACCTTGAACTACTTTCCACGAGCATATTTGTCGTGTAAGTACTTTATCTTGTCCTTATACAAGGACGAACTAGAGTATGCATGGAACCGGAATTCATCAAGTTCATTTAGTTGTTCAACACGAAGATTGGCCGCAACATCCCATTCAAGATTAAGCTTCCTCAAGGCCCACATAGCCTTATGCTCCAATTCCACCAGTAGTGAAATACCAACCGGTACAGAGACATACCAATTGGGGTCTTCTACGCGGTTAGGTAGGCCCATAGAGCATCATCTAACTTTTTGGACCAATCGGTCCGATTTGCATTGACAGTTTTGGACAAGATGCTCTTGATTTCTCTACTTGATACTTCAACTTGGCCACTTGATTGCGGATGGTAAGGTGTAGAGACTTTATGGTTAACACCATACTTGGAGAGCAAGGTATCAAAAACCCTATTACAAAAGTGCGAACCACCATCACTAATGATTTCACGGGGTGTACCAAACCTTGAGAAGATGTTCTTTTTAAGAAATGCCACCACACTCCTAGCTTCAGTGTTGGGCAAGGCCATGAACTCAACCCATTTTGACATATAATCCACTTCTACTAGGATGTAAGTGTTCCCGCACGAGCTAATAAAAGGACCCATAAAATCAATACCTCAAACATCGAAGATATCAACTTCAAGAATTGTTAAGAGGCATCTCGTCTTTCTTGGAAATCCCTCCCGTTCGTTGGCATTGATCGCATCTCTTTACCAAATCACTAGCATCCTTAAACAAAGTCGGCCAATAGAAACCGCAACTCAAAACCTTCAAAGTCGTCCTCACCCCTCCATGATGGCTACCATAGGGGGAGGAGTTACAAGCCTCCATAATGCTCAATTGTTCACCTTCCGGGACACACCTTCTAATCACACCATCCGTGCAAATTTTAAACAAGTATGGATCATCCCAATAAAAATCCAAGCTATCCCATTTGATTTTCTTCCTTTGGTTGGAAGAGAGCTCACACGGGACAATTCCAGTCACAATGAAACTGGCAATATCCGCGAACCATGGCATGTCACACATTGACACGGAGAGAAGTCACTCATTGGGGAATGTATCATTTATCTCAAGGCTGTCACATGGCCTCCCTTCTTCCTTAAACTGGGACTAATGGTCCGCAACTTGGTTCTCACTTCCCTTCCAGTCCACTATTTCTAAGTCAAATTCTTGAAGAAGCAACACCTATCTCATCAATCCTACCTTGGAATCCTTCTTGGTCATTAAATACCTAAGGGCGGCATGCTCTGTGTGCACAATCACCTTGTCCCCCATAAGATATGGACTAAATTTCTCCATGGAAAATACAATTGCCAACAATTCCTTCTCCGTCACCATGCAATTTCGTTGAGCTTCATTCATAGTCTTACTTGCGTAGTACACGGGATGGAACATTTTGCTAACTCGTTGACCCAACACTGCCCCTACCGCAACGTCACTTGCATCACACATTAGTTCAAAGAGAAAACTCCAATTGGGTGAGGTAATGATCGGGGTGGTGGTCAACTTGTGCTTTAAAAGTTCAAAGGCCTCCATGCATTTTTCATCAAAAACAAACTTAGCATCTTTCTCTAGCAACTTGCAAAGGGGATTCACGACCTTCGAGAAATATTTGATAAACCGCCAGTAGAACCCGGCATGCCCAAGGAAACTCCTCACCCCTTTGACAAAAGTGGGGGGAGGAAGCCTCGAAATCACCTCGATTTTAGCCTTGTCAACCTAAATCCCATGCTTAGAAATCTTGTGACCCAACACTATACCTTCTTCAACCATAAAATGGCATTTTTCCCAATTGAGAACGAGATTAGTTTCTTCACATCGGGCCAAGACTCTATCCAAGTTTACCAAGCATTCTTCAAAGTAATCACAAACCACACTAAAGTAATCCATAAAGACCTCCAATATGTCTTCCACCATGTCAGTGAAAATAGCCATCATGCAATGCTGGAAGGTCGTCGGAGCATTGCACAACCCGAATGGCATCCGAGAGAAAGCAAATGTACCATAGGGGCATGTAAAAGTGGTCTTCTCTTGGTCTTCCGGGGCAATTAATATTTGATTGTAGCTCGAATACCCATCCAAAAATCCATAGAAATCTCGCCCTGCAAGGCGATCAAGCATTTGATTGAGGAATGGTAAGGGAAAATGATACTTGCGAGTCACCTTGTTGAGTTTCTGGTAGTCCATACAAACTCTCTACCCAGTAATGGTCCGAGTGGGAATAAGTTCATTGTTGTCATTTATCACCACCGGCATCCCTCCTTTATTTGGCACACATTGGACCGGAGAAGTCCATGAGCTATCGGAAATTGGATAGACCACACCCGCACTCCTTTGATGTTCTAAGGAAGGCCTTGCATCATCCTCCAAGATAATTTTATGCATGCAAATGCGGGCCTTATTCCCCGAATGTCAGACAATGTCTATCCTATTACCCTTTTTCTCCTTTGAAGCACCTCCAAAGTGGCCTCGATCTGTAAGTTAGTAAGGCAAGCAGAAAGAATAACTGGAAGAGTTGAATTAGAGCCCAAAAATTCATACCTGAGGTGTAGAGGAAGTTGCTTCATCTCCAACACCGGTGGCTCCTCAATGGATGGCTTAGTTGATGGCGTTTTCCGATTTTCAAGATCCAAGGACAATTTCCTAGTCTCATAAGAATACGAGCCCATACCGTGCAAAGCATTCATGCATTCCACTCTATTTGCATCATCATTGACATCCATATTAAGAAGCACGGCCTCAAGGGGATCCTCAACATTGATCATGGAACTTGTGGCATCCACTATCACAGCTGTGGCAATGTCCACAAATGAAAACACCTTGGTGCTATTGGGTTGTCTCATTGATTTGCAAACATGGAAAACAACCTTCTTATCCCCCACACAGAAAGTTAGCTCACCCTCTTCAACATCAACCAAAGCCTTCCCCGTTGCTAGAAAAGGTCTCCCAAGAATAATCGGGACTTCACAATCCAATATGACAAAGTCGGCCGGCAATATGAATTTGTCCACCTGAATAAGTATGTCATCAATTATACCCAAAGGCCGCTTCATCGACCGATTCTCCATTTGAAGTCTCATTGAGGTTGCCCTAGGTTGTCCGATTCCCAAAGTCTTGAAGACCGAATAAGGCATCAAATCTATGCTAGCTCCCAAATCACAAAGTGCCTTGGCAAAATCCGCACTACCGATAGTGCAAGGGATAGTAAAAGCTCTGAGGTATTCAAGTTTTGGGGCCATAGAATGTACGATAACACTCACTTGATGAGTCATCTTAATTGTTTCACACTCCATTAACCTCTTCTTTGTTACCAAATCCTTCATAAACTTTGCATACCCCGGTATTTGCTCAAGTGCCTCCACCAAAGGCACATTGATTGTAAGACTCTTCATCATTTCAATGAACTTTTTGAATTGGTTATCACCCTTTTACTTTGCTAACCGTTGAGGATAAGGAAAAGGTTGCCTAGCCAAAGGTGCCTTGGCTTTGGGCGCCACCAAGTCAGGTATATCAATCACGTGTTTCCTAGACGGGTTCACGACATCTTGTATTTCCACCTCGGCCTCATCAATATCTATCCTCACCTTATTGTTCACATTTGTGTCAACCACATCTTCAATAATAAAATGACTCATATCTTCTTGGAACCCAACACTATCATCCACAACTTGGTTTTCTTTTGAGGCATGCACATCACCGCCTCTCCCACTTCTTGTTGTAACCGCCATCATATGATTGTTACCTCCCTTTAGGTTCACTACCGTATCACTTGGTAGAGCACTTTTAGGTCGAGTATTCAACGATTGAGAGATTTGGCCTAATTGCACCTCCAAATTCCGAATAGAGGTATTGTGGGAAGCCAATTGAGCATCGGAGTCTTGGTTCTTATTGATCATTTGTTCAAACATCATTTCTATTCTTCCTATATCATTACTTGAAGAACTAGACCCTTGAGATTGAAACGAAGTCAGGTTTTTCGGTTGTTGGTACATCGGGGGCCTTGAAAACCTTGCCCCCAATTGCCTTGATTTCCATTGTTATCCCACCCGCCTTGACCATTGTTGTTATTTTCGTTCCAATTCCCTTGGTTACCCGAATTGTTGTTCCCCCAATTTCCGCCTTGATTGTTGTTGTTCCAATTACCACCACTTTGTTGATTGCCCCAATTTCCTTGGGGTCGCCATTGTTGATTTGAAGAGTTGCCTCGATTGCCTTGATAGTTATTGACATATTGAACCTCTTCGCTTTGCTCATCATAACACTCATTTGAGAAACCACCATCATCATCATATTGATCATAATTTCCTTGAAATTATTTCCCTATTTGCCTTCTCTTAAGCATATTCACTCCTTCCATGGAATTGACTTGGTGAGGATTTTGGACTTGTTGTAATTGCGCCTTCGCCAATTGATTTATAGTCGTAGTGAGCTCAGCAATAGCTTGACCGTGGTCATGCAACTCCTTGTGCAAATGGATGACCGTGGGGTCACCTTTGGGCACATTTTCTCGGCTTTGCCATGCCGAAGAAGTGTCGGCCATTTCATCCAAAACATCACAAACTTCATTGTAAGGAAACTTCATAAAGTTGCCTCCGGTCAATTGGTTCACAATGCATTGATTAGTGGTGTTAATGCCCCGATAAAAGGTTTGTTGAATCATCACATCCGTCGTATCATTATTTGGGAACTCTTTCACCATTGTTCTAAATCTCTCCCATATTTCATGCAAGGGTTCCGTTGGCTCCTGCTTGAAAGCCAAAATTTTATCCCGAAGCGCCGCCATATGACTTGGAGAAAAGAACTTGGCAATAAATTTGTCCGCCAATTCATCCCATGTGGTGATAGAATTATTGGGGGACTTTCTAACCAATCCAACGCCTTACCCCGAAGAGAAAATGGGAAAAACCTCAATCTCAACGCATCCTCGGACACGTTTTTTGCTTACTACCCCAGCATGTATCTACGAACCCCTTCAAGTGCTTGTAGGTATTTTGATCGGAGGCGCCCGTAAAATACCCTCTTTGCTCGAGCAAGGTCAACATGACATTTGTAATTTGAAAGTTCCTCGCCCAGATTTGGGGAGGAACAATGGCACTCGCATATCCTTGATTCGGGATCACTCTTGGAGCCACTCTTGGCGGTGGCAGAGGAGTGTCTGAAATATTGTTATTGTCATTTGTATTGGCCTGACGGCCGCTACGTGGAGGTTGAGGTAATATAGGAACCTCTTCGTGATCAAGATCGTCTACCTCCTCCCCCGCATTCACATTACCAAGAGGGTCATTGGCATTGAGAGCCATTTGTACCTGAGTAATCGACACAAACAAAATTAGTAAATAAGAAGTAAAGAAGAGCAACACACAAAGCTACTAACTAGATAGCCAAAAACCATAACCTTCCCGGCAACGGCGCCAAAAAGTGATCGCAACCAACTGCCCGCTACTAAAGAGTAGGAGAAGAGGGTCGCAATAGATTTTACCCGATATGAGGGTCGTGATCGAATCCTCAGGGAGCTAGAAGGGAATTCGGGTATCTACTTAGGATAGAGTTGCGTGTGTGCTCTTAGATGATCTTCTTTTCATTTTTGGATTTTTAAACTATAAACTACTATTATCAAACTACTAAATTTGAAACTAAATTAAGCTACAAGATAATTGCTAAGGTTGTATCTAATGGGAAGAAAGGCACTAGGGTCGTGACACTATCTAGGTGGCTAATTGACGAGTAGATGTTACTAAGGATAGATTGATATATTTGGGGCTTATGCTATAACCGTTGCATAATTTGACCCACTCTCACACCTCTCGATAGAGAGAGTGATTTTTCCCACTTGACTCTCTCGAGACCAAATGGGTAAGCAAATTAGGACAAGCAACTAGGGTTCAAGTAGGGTGATTACTCTCTCGAGATTTAACCTGTTAATTGGGACTATCATTTCTCACGAGTCCATCCCAATTCCTTGTTAGGTCAATTTTGGGGTCAAAAACTCTCTTTTTCAAGAAGAGTCAAACCCACAAAGCTTGAATTAGTGTTTGCAACCACCAATTCTCAATTAAAACATAAAATCAACCCAAATAGCAAACACCTATAATCAATCTAACCCTATATGGTAACACCCATCAATTACCTACACTAGGGTTGAGCTACAACCCTAGCTAATGTGTTTAGCTACTCATGCTTGAAAAATAAAATGTAGAAATAGATGAACTGAACATATTAATTAATTGCTAAATGAAAAATACAAGAATCTATCGTAAATATAAAGTAAAAGTGCCAAAAATGGCTACAAAACCGAGTCTCATGAGCGCAACTATCTCTAGAATACAAAAACTAACCTAAAAATGGTAAAATATTCTATTTTTACTAGGCTGGAAAAACTGGACAAAAATACCCCTGCGGGGTCAGTGCGGGCCGCACAAAATGGATAGCGGCCGCACTGGCTCTTTGACTTCACATTTCTGCTTCTTTGAACTTGTGGACCGCGGACCGCGTGGAAGTGTACCGCGGCCGCGGAGGGAGTTGGCGCGGTCCGCACATTATTGACCGCGGACCGCATGGCTGGAATCCTGGGAAGTCTTCATCTCTCTAAATCCCTGCTCCGCGGCTCAAAAGGAGTAAAATGTACTTAAATATCAAAGATTAAGTGAATTGAGGAAAAGAGGGCCTAGTGCGGACCGCGCAAAAGTGAATGCGGCCACACTAGGAGGTTCATAGACATGGCTAGTTTGGGCTTAAGGCTACGCGGCCGCGGCCGCGGTACTCGTTACGCGGTCCGTGGTGGTGACTTCGCGGCCGCACTACAGCATTCACTTTTGTGCGCTTGTCACTTGCCACGGGCAAGGCCACGGGGTTGTCCATAGTTCTAGGCTTTGGGAGGCTTGCCAAGACACCATGGGGCATGTTCAAGGAGTCATGGGGCATGGCTGGAAAGGTACTCATGACATTTTTTATATATATATAAACACCATGGGGCATGTCCAAGGAGTCATGGGGCATGGCTGGAAAGGTACTCATGACATTTTATATATATATATATATATATATATATATATATATATATATATATATATATATATATATATATATATATAACATTAGCTAGCAACAAATGGAATTAATTTGTAGTATATATTATGTTGTATGATTTTTCTTTTGGTCAGTACTAATCCTATGATGTATGATAGTTTTCTCTATATCATTTGTTAGGTTTAGATTTAACTGACGTTTGTGAAAATATTACTACTTGTTATTCCTATTAAATGAGCCGTAAAAATTTAATGAGTTAGGTTTAATTGATTAGCTAGATTAGCTTTATATTATTCTAATTAAACTATGAATGGAACTTTCATATTTAAATTACGTTAATATTCTAATTAAAGCAAAAGGAATGTCTACGATTAGCTGATTTCACTCCCCAATTTGGCAACTGATTATTTTCGTCCAAAGTTCGAGTTCGTAGTTCAAGAGACCGTGTAAGGTTTTTAGCCACATGATAACGTGTTTCGCGTGCATCTCTTGCTATGAATTTATTCTAATTTTTCAGAGTAAAAATATTGTTGAAAAGTTTTTATAATTAATTATTTGACATTATTATAAAATTAATAAAAATTTAACAACTATTTTTTCTTTAATAAAACTTGAATGAATAAACATAACAAAATATATTTTTTATGAATATATTTAATACTTAATTATAATTATTTTATATATTTCTTTTTAACGTTTAATAATTATAATAAAGAGTTAATTTTTCCTTCTTTTTTTTGGGGGG